>JAXQQM020063769.1:0-60327 GCA_034641835.2 Pinus albicaulis | reverse complement strand
ATAGGTCCAAACATATTGACATCAGGTACCATCATATCAGAGATTGTGTTCAGCGGAGAATCATGATGCTTTCATATGTTCCCACGGAGGATCAGGATGCCGACATCCTGACGAAGGCGCTCACCAGGAGCAAGTTCGAATTCCACAGAGGCAGGATAGGGGTTGCAGATAATCCATATCTTGCTGAGAGGGAGTGTTGAGAATGCGGCAAGATGATGGAGCTTAGTGAAATGAAGTCGCCTTCACTAAGTGGGCCCGCAGGCAAATTCTGGCGCAAAATCTATTTTTAGACTATGTCTATTTTTAGACATGCGGAGCATGGTTCGGGGATTCCAGTTTGAGATTCTTGGAGTATGTGACATGTTGGTAAAAATAGATGAGACTATATTTTTAGGTCAAACGAGGTCAAAGTCTATTTTTAGACTACCTCTCCTAAAAATATGGAAGTCAAATATTATTTACCCTTAATAATATTTAGACTCTAAACAGCAGTTTACTCTCTTGGAGCACTTTAGTTCGAGCTACAGATGTGGCTCATGCATCTGACAGAGGAATCACGTGGTTCCTAGGGTTTGATGGCATCTTGCATGGTTGACTTCAGTTGGACTTCAGTGGCAGAAGTTTTGGAGGAGTTAATGAGACAGATAGTGGAGTTGTGTTATGTTTATCTTAGTTGAACTAGTTGAGATTAGTTTAACTGGCTAATCAATTAGTTATGAGTGGAGTGAATTAAATATTATTTAATTCATTAATTAGTAACTCATTAGTCAACTCAAGAACACATCAATTCACTACAGTGCATGATCAGTTCAGTGGAGACCAGTGAAAGAGGTAGATGAAAGGGTGAGTATAGCTATCAGTTGGAGGATCAGTTGTGCATGATATTTGCACCACACTTGGAGGAATTTTCCATGACAATTGCGCAGTCAAGCCAAGGAGATTCGAACCTTGGATATCTACATAGACAGGCCATGATTGCGCAATAGAGGCAAGGCAATTAGCAGTGAGTTTTGAACCAGTAACCTGTTCAAAACTGAGCTAGATTGTGTGTGACTTTATGAGAAAGTACTGAGTACTTGTGAGGAGTATTGTACTTGTTTTGTTACATGATTTATCCATTATAATATACACAATAACTGTGGGGTTTTCAGCTATAAGCTTTCCCCATACATACTGAGTTAATTTGTGATTGATTTGATGTGCGATCGCTTCTATTATTTCCGCATGTGACAATTAATTGTAGAAGAAGGTTATGTGTTATGCATGCAATTCGAAATTGATGTATTATCGGGTTAATCTTCATTGAATAAGTGATTTATTCAGCTAATTTCTACAGACACGAGGGTAAAAGACTTCAATCGGGTAATACAAACTCTTACAAGTACTTCTACTGTGTTTCCTTCTTTTTCAAATTTTCAGTCTTCAAATTCTACTTCACCATCCATGATTGCGCCTATCGTCATTGCCCTACCATCCACCATGTTCAATTCACCCCCAACAACCACAGTAGCTTCAATCTGTAATTGTAAGGCACCTAAACCACCAGTAGCTACCCGTAACGTCAAGAAAGCAAGGATTATGGTGCCTAGGTAAATAGTTGACCTCACCGAGGAAGATCAGACCCAACCCATGGATACGGGAGTACCAATTTGAGAGGAGCCAGAGGCTGCCACCCAGGTCACCTCCGTGCTACCTGCGTTTGATCCATTCTCGGTTTTGAATATTCAAACATCATCTCCACCCCACACCCACACCTCTTCACCTCGCACTCACCATTCATCACCCCATACTTCATTTACTTCCAAAGACCAATCCACCTACACTCCATCCACCTCAGCAACTATCTTAGACCTAGTAAAGTTAAGAAATGGGACAAATGGGGACACCGAGGCAGAAGTGAACTCAATTATGGCTATGGCACCCAAGGTTAACCAACCTCTGGTGGGAAAGGGTACTTTCCTAGAACTATTAGTTCAAGGAGGATCTTTTACTGCAGATACAACGCCCTCGCCAAAAGAGATGAACACATTTCAGCAAGCCAACTTGATACTACAATAGATTCAACCGACCACTAGTATGAACAACCCAGAACATCAGCTACCGCAACAGAACCAGCCCGTATCACCTCATGAGCACTCAGAGAGATCAATAGCTAGCGGGCAACCCCTCAGAGAAAGATAACCAACCCATGACATGTCAGGCACAAAGAGCATGCAAAACCGGGGGACTGAACAACTATACAACTTCATCCAGCGAGCAACACAGCAGGCAAAGGGGCTGCATAATGACCTCCAATAGAGGTTCGAGCAACAACAACAATAGGTCATTGCGCTTACTGAAGAGCGCAATCAGCTAAAAGGGGAGAAGGAAAGTCTATAGGAACAGCTGGAAAAGGTAACGAATATCTTCAAGGATCTCTGGGCAACAGTAATTTCCCAGGATAACAAGAAGTCGGAGGACATATCGACCTGCTCCATGGTCAAAAGGTATATCTGAGTGGAAATGACATGTGTAAATCTTAGCAAGGAAAACCAAGAGCTTAAAAAAATGCTAGCAACAAGACCAACATTACTAGATCCTACTATAATATATGCTAAGAAAGTTACCGAGAAACAGAAGTAGGTAACCAGAATGAAGGAAACCCTGGTGATGACAGTCAAAGAGGCTTACAACCTACTGAAACACCTACACGAATGCTCTAATTCATTAACCATGAAAGCCCAACCTATCTCAGCACAGCTTCAACAAATTTCACAAGAGATCAAAGAGGCCACAGATCCTATCGGCATAACCCAACTCTACAACCAAGCGGAGATACTAGAAACCAGAATACAAAAGATAGAGGAGAATTCTGCTGCCAAAAAGTAGGTCCTTAGAGAGCTAAGGCAACCGGTTAAGCAGCAAGCAGAGGCAATATAGAAGATGGCAGCCGAAGCCGGGCCAAAGATTCAAGAGGTATTCAGCAAGCTGCCGCCAATAGCAGGTGAAACCGAGGTTGAAAAATTTTCCACCAACATCAAACAACTAATTAGGGAATGGAAAAAGGCAATTAACGAGTTCGTAGAACTCAAGTCTTTAGCATTGAGCAAGGTACCAGAGTTGGGGCCTTTGTTTGGACAGAGTGAAGAAATGGAGAAGACAGAGTCAGCCTTAGAAGCAGGCAAATCGATGGAAGCCACAACAGCAGGAAAATATTGACTCAAGACAAGTCAATAACGTGTGGTCAGGGCCTGTTGGGGCCTTTGTTTTGAAAAATGAAAAATTTTGAGCTGCGGAGAACACATGGTGAAGTGCAATCACGGTAGGCACGGAGCTGTCATGGTTACGGATAACCAGAAGATATGTGACGCGACAGTTACGGAGAACAGCGCAGATGGCAGGAGACAATCAGCAGAACTCCCAGTAATCAAGAAGAAGCAGCAAACATCGGAGTAGGAAAAGAGGAAATACTGATAGTCACGTTGGGAGAAGAACAAAAAGGCAATCAGCCAGCGTAGACGAGACACTAGCACATTTGGCCCAATTTCTGATGGCCAATTCATCACTATTTCGACACATAGGCGTCCACAGAGCGACACTTTGAGGCGGGGCAAAACGTGGTTAGCCATTACGTCGCAATTCTGACACTTCGATAAAGTGTCAGAAGAGCGACACATTTTCAGCAAAGTGTCAGAAGAGCGACGTTAGCAAAGTGTCAGAAGAGCGATGTCCGCAAAGTGTCGAAAGAGCGACGTTCGCAAAGTGTCGGAAGAGCGACGTTTGCATAGTGTCAGAAGAGCGACGTTAGCAAAGTGTACAAGCGTCGCAAGACCGACGAAACCAAAAATTTAAAATATATATATATATATATATATATATATATATATATATATATATATATATATATATATATATATATATATATACGTCACTAGACCGATGGTTATAAGCGTCGGAAGATCGACAAAATAAAAAATGTAAAAAAAAAATGACTGTCGCTAAAGTGACAGTTATAAACCGTCGGAAGACCGACAAAACCAAAATATTTAAAAAAAATGTAAATGTCGCTATAGCGACGGTGTTCCCAGAACATTTCAGTTTGCATTAGCTTTTGAAGAGGTTAACAGATCTGGTAAATTGATTACATTCTGTAACTTTAAACATTTAGTAGAATTTGTCTTCTTCTTGACAAGCTCAAAAGGATCACTATTCAAAATTTTACTGAGTTAATATGGTTCACTGTTCTGCATATTAAATGTAAAAACTCAAAATGTATACCAATAGGGCTACTTTTCAAATGGATGTGGAAAGCAGTTATATATGACATTAAATTGAAAGTACAAGCCTCCTACTGTCACTTTTCTTTGAATTAATTTCACTGTTTACAGTGCACACATGAACAAGTATTTACAATGTCCGAGATAGCACCACCACAAATAAATCAAATGAATACTTTGCAATTACCCATTGAAAATACATATTCAACAAGTTAAATCTGAACACAAAACACATCTTTATAATTATCTTGAGTAAAGCATTTTTGGACAAAGTACAGGTTAGTTAGTTGATTTCACACACATTCATAGAGACTCACAATCAAGCACATATGGTTGAAACTTTTGATCAAATCAGATCTTAGCAACATATTTGTCTAATGGGAAAATACAAACAGGCCTTCGTGCCTGTGGGAGAATCCTCTCACCCTGGGAAATCATCAAGAGCAGCAACTGTAACAAAACCTTTCAAAATAGTGGTTGTCTTTTCCCATATTGGAGTTAGAGCCTTACAATGACCACACCATGGTGCAAATAACTCAACAAGGACAACCTTGTCAGAATTTATAACCTGCATAAAAAACAAATGATTTTCATCTTCGTGAATAAACAATAGCAAATATAATAACTTAGAATACATAGTACAAGAGGTATAGTATCTAACAATGTTCAAAATTTCAGTAGAAATTATGAAAATGTAAAAGTATTATAATCCCTTTAACTGAGATGGTCTTCCAACCCATCTCATCTGTCCAATTGGCCTTCAATTGCAGAATATATATTCCTAGCAACCAAAATAATGGCTTAGGAACAAATACATAAATAGGAAAGAGGTTTCCCAAAAATCTTTGAAAACTGATTCTTTTTTTGGGACACATTTCCAAGTGCCAACTTATTCAGGCCTAATATGGATTTATTTATAATTTCAAGTTACTGGAACAAACATATGGAAGAAAGGTGGTTTTATACAAATGGAACAAACGTACATATGTTTCTTTTTTATTTTTTTATTTAATGAGCATCCACTCAGACCAAGAGGATCTAAAAAACCTTGATGATAGCATAGCTAAAAATTTATATCCTAGAGTATAAGATCTCTTGTTACCTGTTTCCTTAGTTTTAGTTGTTATCTTGTCTTGGGTGCTTTTGTCGTTTCAGATAAGACATTTGAGAAGGAAGTGTTATCTGTCCTCCACTTGATTTTCTCTTCGAGATGAAATGATCGAGAGAGAGTGGGGTTGTCTTGTTCAAAGAGAATCTCTCAGATATGTCAATTAAACATAACTTTAATGACATTTTATCCTAGTAAAAGATGATAGATGTCAACCACACTTTTGATTTTGAGCTAGTGAATCTTAGGGCTCAAATAGGCAGCCATGTTCTCACCATGGCGTGGGACTTCTGCATCTGTTGCTTACAATATCTTTATCAGTATGGCCTATACAATTTCCTCATTGTTATGGCCTACATGGCTGCTCACAATTTTACCCACGTAACTCTAAATTACTATTCCCTAAAAGATCCACCTATATCACCTAAAGAGGTGTTGAATAGAAAAGTGCATCAACGTGTGCCCTGAAAAAAATGTAAAACATTCCTGTACAGATGTAGGCTCATTAACAGAATAAATTTGTAGATAAAGCAGCTTCCAGCCTGCCACAAACAGACCAGGATCAATTAACAGATTATGTAGCTTAGACTCGACACACGGAAAACATGGGAAACATCCCCCCCCCCTTTTTTCTCGAAAAATGTTGATCTCACCATGATAAGCTCCGATTGCAAGCTGAGGATAATTTTAAAAGGGTAATATCATAATAGAATTAAAAGTCTCCCTCTAGTGATATAGGTAATTGCCAACATTTCCGCATATGGCTTTGTGGGGGCAATTATTTCCCACATAATCAAAATCACCGAGGATGATATTATCTTCAGCATTAACAAAATCACAGAGAACAATATCATAGTATGTGTCACAAACTTGGTTCCCATGACAAACACAAAACTAGGGTATAGTTCAACTTCCTCTGACAGATAAAATATCAAGGAGAAAAATGGAGAGAATGCATACCTTGGACTTGAAATTTGAGGGAGTGAGTAGCAGCACATCTGAAGAGGGACCACACAGGGCTTCCACTGGTTGTGATCCGCATAACAAAATTATTAATAATTCCACACTAGTGCCCACTAAAAACTCTCGCAGACACCTAAACTTCTCCATTAACACCACTGCAGCCACCTTGTCTCCCTTCTTAATAAGCTCCATAGGTGTTATAATTTCAATAGTACCCTTGTTAATCTTTATGGGAATATTTAACACATGTATATTATATAAAAAACAATAGACCATACTTAAACACAAACTTTGATGAATATCCAAGAAAATTTGACAAGTATCTCATCATTTCGAATATATATTGTGGTAATTAAATAGCGCAAGTAATATCGTGAATTTGAATGGGGTAAAACAAGGGATTTAAATACCAATCTGATTCTTCTAGAAGAAGATAGCATACTTCCACGATCGATTTCTCTTCAAATCTCCCATAGATTTCTGAACATCGACAACCTTAGAACTCGAAATATCTCCACCAGCTACTATGGCTTTCGAGTCGTTAATGGATGGTAACCACTTTAGGGTTTCAGAGTGTCCATAATTCCCAGCTTCTGCAAGAATCTGGAAAAAAGAAAGCATCATAGGGAAGAATGGAATCATGTAAAACAACAACAAAAAAGTACAGAAAAAACTTTATAAAGAGTACCTGGGCATAATACATTTGTGGATCAAAATCAAAGCCATCATTCTGTTCAGAGATCGGAAACATGGGAGTAGCTGTCAAAGTAGTCATTTTTACTCATGTTTGGTCAGAAAATCAAAAAATATTCCTCCTCTGCTTCTGGAGAATATGGGACATGGGAAAGAAGGCATAAAGGTCGAACAAGCAGAGCGGGAAAAAAAAATTTGAATAGTTCGATTAAGAAAATTTGAATAGGTCGAACAAGCAGAGCGGGAAAAATTTTTTGAATAGGTATAAAATCTAAAATTTGGTTTCACATAGTGCTAGTTCTAAAATAAATCTACTTTCTAAATTAGACCCTTAAGAAAAAAAATCATATCCTAGTTTCTTGATTAGGAACAATGTTCAAATCAAACACCCTTGTGAAGAAGAATGCTAAGGGGTTTTAATTTTCTCCATTGTATTTTATTTATAAGATTATATCTAATCAATTCTAAATTGTACACAAAAGTGAAAATTTAAGTAAGTCGAAATTTATTTTCTAAAGTATGTAGGTTATTTGTATGTTTCCATACATAAAATGGGAACTTTCATTGGGGAGAACATCAACTCATTTCCTATGGTCATTCAACCATGTCAACGATTTTGGCTCTAGAAGGGTTGTATTGTATGAATGATAATAATAATATACATAATGATATGTCACACAAATTTTTTAGTGCATATTCTAATCCTATGCAAACTTTTGAAAATACAAATATTGATATTTAAAATTCTAATGTTCCATATATTGAACCATTATATGTTATTCCTAATGAATAAGTAAATAAATTATGTAAACATAGCTAGACATATGCCCAGAAAATAAATAAGTTGTCCATTAATCCATTACTTTTATTTTGTTAGGTAATGTGAGTTTTGAGATGAGTTGCATGCCTAACATGTGATTTGAGTAGGCATGAACCAAGGGCTTTTAAGCCGTCAAAATCACCTAGGGATCACATCCAACCTAGGCCACACCATCCCTTAGCTTGACTGGAATTTTTCCCACATAGTTTCGAACCAATGATTTTCTCACCAGTGATTGTCTTAATAGAGCACCTTGTCATTGTCTATTTTACACCCCAAGGGATACTCCATTACATAGATGGAAGATAACTGCCAAACGTATCAATCAGAATAATACAATGATTATTGTATAAATTATAGAGGGCTTAATTGAGTTCTGTAGGTTTTAACCCTAAACATAAATTATCTACACATGAATCTTATAACAGAAAATAAACAATAGCGAGAGCATAAAACATAAAACAGATAAACACAGAGATTTTCCCCTAGATCCCAAATCGAGACGACCAGCTTGATTTTTTCATTATATTCCTTTTAGTGTTACAACACATATAAATACATGCCGAAGCATACATAAACCCCAATCCATTAACCCTGGATTAGAACATAACCGTAGTTCCCTTGACTAGATCTACAAAATACTAGGGGCCAAAAACCATCGTCCCCCAAAACCATGTGCAAACTCATGCACAAAACATGGGTGGGTCTGCCTATGAGTGGGTCCGCACACCAAAAAAAAATTTGCCAGGGCGTTGTCCCGAATCCCGAAAGGGGGGGCAGCCGCCCCCCTATGACCCCCCTGCTGCGCCCAGCGCAACGTACAGCGCATGAGGCTAGTCGTGGAAAGAATATAACACATACCCAACATTCTCCCACTTGTTTTTTTCTTTCCGTAGGGGGCCACATGAGACCTTGGTCATTAGCCCAGCATTGCAACACCCATTGTTTCTCTACACCAAGAGAACTTTTGAGTGCTCACAGACTTCGTCAATGCATCTGAAACATTCTTCAAGGTGTCCACCTTTACCAGCAACACCCTTTTAGCCTCAACCATATCTCTCACAAAGTGATATTGAACATCAATGTGCTTTGTCTTTGAATGATAAGCAGGGTTCTTAGCCAAGAAAATTGCACTTTGGCTATCACAGTCTATCCTTATAGCTTGCTATACCAACCCCATACTTGAACACAATCTCTGCAACCAAACTGCTTCCTTGCTTGCATGAGTGGCTGCTATGTATTTTGCCTCTGTAGTTGAAAGTGCCACTACAGACTGTCTTTTACTCATCCAACTGACTGCACCTCCAAGTAGGCTAAACACATACCCACTTGTAGATCTTCTTTGGTCCAAATCTCCAACCCATTCTGCGTCAACAAAACCACGAATGTCCAACATTCTTTCCAATCCTGGTCTTCCCTGGTAGTACAAGCCATAATCACTAGTGCCATGTAAATATCTGAAAACCTGCTTCATGGTTGTCCAATGCTCCTTCCCTGGGTTTGACATAAACCTGCTCAATACTCCCACTGCATGTACAATGTCTGGTCTAGTACAGATCATTGCATATATCAGGCTACCCACTGCACTTGCATATGGAACACGGGACATATCCTCCTCTTCTTCTTGTGTCTTGGGACACTGTTCAGCAGACAGATTTACACCTACAGGAATAGGAACATTCACCGGTTTACTATCTTGCATATTAAACCTCTGCAATATATTCTTGACATACTTCCTCTGGTTTAACCAGAGCTTCCTCTTTGCCTGATCTCTCTTAATTTCCATGCCCAAAATATAGTTTGCAGCACCAAGATCCTTCATGTCAAATTTGGAGAACAATTGGGTCTTCAAATCTTGGATAATTTCTTTGTCATTTCCAATCAACAACATATCATCCACATACAAGACCAAATAAATAACATGGTCACCAATTAATTTAAAATAAACACAGTGATCCTCCTTGCTTATGGTGAAGCCAAGTCCCCATATATAGGTATCAAATTTCTGATACCACATCCTTGGTGACTGTTTTAACCCATACAGAGACTTCTTCAACCTGCATACCAGTTCTTTCTTACCCTTCACCATAAAGCCTTCAGGTTGCTTCATGTAGATCTCCTCTTCTAGATCCCCGTGAAGAAATGTTGTCTTCACATCCATATGTTCTATCTCAAAATCAAATGCAGCATCAACAGATAAAAGTAATCTAATAGAAGTAACTTTGGCAACAGGAGAAAAAATATCACCAAAATCAATTCCCGGCACCTGGGAATAACCTTTTGCTACCAACCAAGATTTTTATTTCTCCACCTTGCCTTCTACATTCATCTTCTTCTTAAACACCCATTTTCTCCTGATGGGTTTCCTTCCAACCGGCAACTCCACCAAATCCCATGCCTCATTTTTATGCAAGGATGCCATTTCATCAACCATGGCCTCCTTCCAGAGTTTTCCATCCTCTGAATCAACTGCCTCTCTTATGGTTCCGGGATAATCGTGAGTTATAGTTAAAGCAAAACTTGAACAGAAAGTAGATGGACTATACTTTTCTGGTTGCCTTCTTTCTCGAACTGATCTTCTCATAGCTAGAGTTTGTGGCTCTTCCTCTTCTGAGTCTTCTTCTGTTGTAGAGTCTAATTCATCCTCCTTTAGCTCAAACTCTATCTTCTCAGGTTCCTTTGGTAGGACTTCATGTGTAACAACATCTTTCACCTCTCTAAACACCACATCTTGGTTGTACACAACCTTCCTTGTTTCTGGGTTCCAAAGCTTGTAACCCTTTAAACCATCCTTATACCCAATAAAGATGCACCTTTCAGATTTATTATCCAACTTAGTCCTTTTCTCCTTTGGAACATGTACATATGCATCACATCCAAATACCCTTAGATGTGAAAGAGAGGGTTTCTTACCAGTCCATACCTCATGTGGAGTCTTATCCTCCAACGCTGATGAAGGTGATCTGTTAACTAAGTAACATGCAGTCTCCACTGCCTCTGCCAAGAATTCTTGTCCTAACCTATTACCACTGAGCATGCTTCTTGCCTTTTCCATTAGCGTTCTCTTCATTCTTTCTGCAACTCCATTTTGCTGAAGTGTGTATGGAGTAGTCTTTTTTCATGCTATAACACACTTCTTACAAAAATCTTCAAATTCCTTCTTGCAGAACTCCCCACCATTATATGTCCTCAGCGCCTTTATCTTCTTCTCTGTCTGGTTTTCCACCAGAGCCTTAAATTATTTAAATTTGTCAAAGACTTCAGATTTCTTCCTCAAGAAATATATCCATGTATTCCTTTAGAATTCATCTATGAATGAAACATACTACACAAACTTTCCCAGTGATGGAACTGACACAGGTCCAAACACATCACTGTGCACAAGTTCTAATATCTTGTACACCCTCTTAGCACCAAAAGGAAAACTCACTCAATTCTGCTTCCCATATACACAATGTTCATAGAAATCGAAATCCAGAGAGAAATTAGACATACCTTCTAGCATACCATTTCTATGTAGTATCTAAAGGCCCTTCTCTCCAATATTTCCAAGCCTTTGATGCCATAGCATGGTCTTTTCTCTAGAGACAGCTAGGCTTTCCGTTCCACTTTCAGGAACCACAGAACTGTTACACCCATCAATAACAGTGCTACCTTGTAGCTTGTACAGAGTTCCAATTCAAACTCCCTGCATTAATACTAGTGCTCCCCGAACCATCTTGCAGGCATCTTTCTCGAACACTTTTTTTACACCTGCATCATCCATCTTGCTTACAAAAATCAGATTTCTGGCCAATGCAGGAATATGCAGAACACTAGGAAGTTTTCTAATCCTTCCACCTTGCAGCTTCAGCTTGAATTTTCCACATCCAACAATTCTGGCCTTCCTATCATCCCCTATGAATACATCGCTGCCATCATATTTCTCATACTCGCAGAACCACTCCCTATGGGGAGTGAAGTGAAAGGTTGCACCCGAGTCAATCAACCATGACTCATGATCTACTTGTGTATTTGAAGAAAAAGCCAAATACACATCCCCACCTTCATCCGAGGTGGTTTTTGCCTCTGTAGAAGGAGCACCATTATATCCCTTTCCTTTATCAGGAGCTTTAGATCTGCAGTCCTTTTTGTAGTGTCCTTCCTTTCCGCATTTCCAACATACCTTTACAAACTTTCTAGGAGATTTAGATCTCCCTCTAGATTTGGATCTCCCACTCGAAACCTTATTCTTGTTTCTGTTTTGGGACCTTCCTCATACAGATAAGGTAGCTCCATTCTGGCCCTCCATATTTCTCTGTCTCATTTCCTCTGACAACAAGGCTGAGACAATGTCATCAAAATTCAAGGTAGTTGTATTTTTACCTATTGCAATAACTATACTGTCCCACGAGTCTGGTAGAGAACATAACAAACTGATGCACTTATCTTCATCTGAGATTTTAATATCAACAGATGACAGCTGACTTACCATAGTATTGAATGCGTTCAGATGCTTTGTCACTGAGTCTCCATCCTTCATCCTTCGGTTATACAGCTTTTTCCACAGGAACAACTTATTCACTAGAGACTTAGATTGGTACAAAGTCCCAAGTTTTTCCCACAAATTCTTCGTCGTAGCTTCCCTAGATACATTCAACAATACTAAATCTGAGACACACAACCGTATTGTGCTCTTAGCCTTCCGATCCAGTTTCTTCTAGTCTTCATCTGACATTGCCGTTGGTTTAGTACCTGGATCTACCGCGATCCACTGATCTTTATCCACCAGCAGATCCTCCATCTTGAGCTTCCACAACTCAAAACTCTGACCATTAAATTTCTCGATCTCTATCTTTCCGCCGCTCGCCATATTCTTTCACTGCAAGAATCGATCCCGCAGATCTCCCACTACACAAGGTCTACCACAGGCCCGAGCAAAAAACCCTCAACAACAAAGGCGTCCCCTTGAAGCCGAAACAACTCCGATACCAAATGTAGGTTTTAACCCTGAACAAAAATTATCTACACACGAATCTTATAACAGAAAATAAACAATAACGAGAGCATAAAACATAAAACAGATAAACACAGAGATTTTCCCCTGGATCCCAAATCGGGACGACCAGCTTGATTTTTCATTATATTCCTTTTAGTGTTACAACACATATATATATATATATATATATATATATATATATATATATATATATACATACCGAAGCATACATAAACCCTAATCCATTAACTCAGGATTAGAACATAACCATAGTTCCCTTGACTGGATCTACAAAATACCAGGGGCCGAAAACCATCGTCCCCCAAAACCATGTGCAAACTCATGCATAAAACATGGGTGGGTCCGCCTATGAGTGGGATGGTGGGTGCTTGCAAAATTTTCCGGGCGCGCCCGGACACGACGGGGGGGGGATGTCGCCCCCCCTTTGACCCCCCTGTTGTGCCCCGTGCAACGTACAGCGTGTGGAGCCAATCGTGGAAAGAATATAACACATACCCAACAAGTTCACACTTTGTGAAGCTCTTCAACCCCTAAATGTTATCCCATCATCTCCTATTGCTTCATATGCTCATTCTTCAAACCCTTAAGTTTACTATAAGAGATGGAGAGAATACATTGGCAGATAATTTTGGAGTATCAAAAATGCGGAAAATGGATGATGAGTTTGGTGGGGGACCTAGGAAATTAATAGGCCATTTTTTCTCCTACGAAACTCTTTTTTCTACCCAAAATTCCCCATATAGATAATGAGCTTCAAGATAAAAATCCCATAGACATGAAGAGTGTCATATTCCTTGTTCAAAAATTAGTAAATGAAACTGTGGATCTAAAAAAGAACTCTAGAGAAGATACCTCTATTTAAATAACTTACAAACCATATTGCAGAAAACAATTACTTCTTATCTTATATGTTCTTACAAACAAATATGAGAAGACTCCCAGCGTAATTGGTGTGTAACTATAATTTCAGGAGTTACTTTAACCAATTTTAGAATATTCAGATCATTTAACCAAGTAATAAAAAAAGGATAGCGGGGTAAATTTAGGATGGGCATGTTAGTGTCCCATGATTTGGCTTATTGGCAAGCCATACAAACGGTGTAACATCTCTAACATCTTTGGAGCCCCGAGGACCTAGCCTTCTGGACTAAGAGAGGCTCTCTATTTTGCGAGGATATCTGTGTGTTTGTTTATTATGTTCTGATTTTAGGCTAGTTATGAAGTAGGTTTTTTGGTTTTGGTTTTGGTTTTTTAGGTTGTGAGGGATGAACCGATCAAAGACATAAGATAGGTAAAAAGATGTCAGATCAACTGGGCTATGGGGTCGAAAAGGTCAACAAAGCTTTCAGCTGGTGATACAAGGTTGTTGAAGGGCCGATTTGAGGGAGGTAAAATGGATCGTTGGGCAAAATGGAGTGAGATGGACATTAAATTTGTGAATAAAAAAGGATTTCAAGCATAAATAGTTTAATAATTGACATAAACATGGTAGGGCTAACCATTAATCATGAGAAATGTAACTATAAGCTGATCGATGCATAGAAATAAACATTCAAACCATGCATAGAGATATATGACACTCTAACTTTAGGGAATGGCTATCAGACTTCTGGGAAATACATTTAAGACAGAAAAACAACTCAAATCACTATGTCGGAACGCCTAAACATAGTACTTCAAGCAATTGGGCACTTTGAAAACAAGATTGCATAGTTTTAGGCAAAGGGCAAGATCAGTACAAGACCTCCTTGGTTCAACAAATGAAAATCTAATCAATCAGAGAGAGTTTTCATAGGTGGAGCTATGGCTAGCCATGAGTAAGCAACGCATACCTTGAATCATATATTGCACGCATAAAACCATAAATGAAACAAGAAAACAATATTCTTCAGTTATTAAATAGCAATCAAGGATTCTTTAATATGACTAAGAATGAAGAAAACATGGAAGCTATAAAGAAACAGTAAATTTGAGGTGCTTCCAAGGGCATGTCTCAAATCTATTCTCTACTGTCTTATAGCAAGCAAGAACATGGAATTGTGAATGAAAACTAGGAAACAAAACAGAGAGAGAGACACTATACCATTCTACCAAGTCATGGAATCCAACAACAATCCTCTTTCATCATCCAAGAGACATCCAAGAGACTATCCAAAAGCATGAGACAAGTGTTTCTTCCAAATATTATATGACCATATATTGCTTCTATTCATCAAGTTCAACTTGTTTACAATGAAAGCCTTTGGAATATATAGGCCAAAGTGAGGAAAACCTCTTAGTTCAACTTGCAATCTCATTGGCCTATCTAAAATATCTGATTTTGTCCTTGAGGCTTTGCAAGGCCCAAGGCACAAAATATCTAATAAAATATCTCAAAAATGCTAGAAAAGAGAAATATATTGACTTTTCATAACTTATCATGTACAAAAATAGATAAACGCACATGAAGAAAAGTCACTTTTGAAAGGTTCAATTTTTACAAAAATACTCAAGAAATACATCAGCAGAAAGTCCCCTGACTTGCCGGCAACTTTTGGAGATCTTCACGATGTCAAAACGAGGCCCGTGATAGCTCGTTGGAAAGATATGCGTGTCTAATTTCTGAAAATGTTTATTTTTCTCCAACCTAACCACTAAAAATCCTCCAAAAATAGGCCTGTGTGTAAAAACCCAAAAAATAAGCCTTGCTGATAAATGGGGCAGAGTGTAGAAAAAGTGAGTGTTATTCGCCATTATGGGGGAGCAAATGATCTTCAATTGATCTGAAAATCACTGAGTATATGCCCCTAAAAATATGGCATCCAATGATACCATTTTCATCCTTTGAGGATTCCCCAAACTAAAATGGCGATGCCCATGAGTTTTAGCCAAAAAGCCAAAAATGACAAAAAACCAAAATTTGTCGAATTTCGCTCAAATTTGGTGAGCATGACCCTCAAGGGTGTTCAGAAACATGTTGTGAAGCTGAGGCCAAAATTTGGAGCTTTGTGGTGTATTTCCTCAATTTTGGTGCCGGGCACTTCCCTTTAGCCTCCTTGAGTTTTTCCTGAGCGGCCTTTAATTTCCGTCGGGCAAACTGATTGAGCTTTTTATAATGCCTGGTCATCTTCCATTGAAGGTCCAAGTCTCTATTTTCCTTCTCCAATTTTTTCTCCAAGTGATCATTAAATCTCTCAAACCATGCTTCCCGATTGTTCTCTATCTCTTGTTTGAACAATGCTAAGGAAGGGTGCTCTTTTTAAATCACTGATTTGTCCTATTTTATGCCAAACAACAAATCTTTTGTCAAATAGAAAGCACACAGTCAAAATGTTACTGTGTTTGGGTAAGGTCACAAGGATCCTTTGTGTTTTGGTAGAAACAAGAGAGCCTTGTGTTTAGACAAAGACAAAAAACAACCTCCCTCAAAGAGTGCTTCTTCTGCTGTTCACTGGTTTCTATACAAAGGTAAGCCAAATACCTTCGAATTTAGTTAAAATATCTTTCACCACACTCTGCTTTATGGGACAATGTAGGCAGCACTAGTTTTCAGTGTCTTTCCACACAGAGAAGACTTTTTCTAAATGACAAGGCTTTAAGACTATGACCATTGTTTCCCCTTTGATTTTTAACAAAAGTTTGCTCTTATTTTTCCTGTGGGCTAATCAATGTTTTTTAAAGGCGGTCAGGGTCCTTTAAGATGGTTTTAAACATCCACCCAACAATGTAAAAATGTGTAACAATCCTAGCAACAAAACACTCTTATTTTGCTCAGAAACACTGCCCTCTAATCAATCTCTCTCTCTTGGCATTTATAGCAATAACACCTTTTAATTTTGGACCAAAATCCTCACCCTTTAAACAATGTTTTGACCTTAATATCACTATTTTCCTTTTACAAACATTGTTTTGACCTTAGATTTTCCAATAGGGATTAATTTTGTTTTCACCACTGTTAGGACACCTTCAGCAACTTGAAAACCCTCTACCTCTGTGTTTTTTCCTTGCAATTAGTGTTATGGCTTATCAATGTTTTTTAGGGCAGTTTTAGGCCTTTTGAAACTAATGCAAACACACCCCTTTTTATTATACTAATCTTGGGCAATTATGGCAACAAAGACCTCAGATTTTGATCAAACAGTTTGCTCTCCTATCACTGTTTTAGTCTTGAACAATCATGGCATCAATCGCCCTTTAGAAATTCGAAAGCACCAAGGAGGCAAATAAAAATACCTTGAGGATGGTTTGTGGCCTTTTCTTGATGAGTTGAGCAGCTTCAGAGATGTTTTTGAAGGTGTTTCGGTCGTTTAACAGGTGCAGCGTGTTCAAAAGGGAGAGCGTCGCACAGTTAAAAAGGGTGTCGGATCGGCCTTCGGGCGATGGTGACCGGCGCTACAGGCACGCTGCGCAGTAGTGTAAAGCCTGTGTAAAACTTCGCCTGAACGCGGCGCGCGCTTTTCCAGGCATGCCGCGCAGTCTTAAGCCTCCAAAAACTCTGCAATTTCGCTTGAAATCTCTCTTTTCTCTTCAGTGGATGGCTAGGAGCGATTTTGAACATTTGTTTGCGTTTTTGAAACTTTGCAAATGGGCTTGTTAGGTCTCTGTAATTTATTAGCAAGATTGGCAAAGTCCAATTACAGAAACAACATCGTTTCAACCAACTTTGGGATTCTAGGATCTAGCCCTCCTGAATCCGGAGAGGGATCTCTCCAATATGTGCAAAGATGGATTTTTCTTTGAAGTTTAGGGTAATGATATTAGTCTAGTTATGAAGGCCAAGGGTTTTTTTTGTTTTGGTTGGACAAATATAAATGAGGGTGAAGGGAGTCTAAATGAAGGGTGAAGATGAATGAAAGAGAAAACTGATTCAGCTAAGAAGATAGGCAAGAAACAACTTCAATCCATTAGGCTATGGAGTCATAGTAGCGTTTTAATTGGAGTAGCAAGAGGCAAGAGTTGTCCATGGAGAAAGTCATCTATGTCTAAGGATCTCCTTAAAGTTTGATTTATGGAATGGAGTGACATATCAAGAAGGGAAATTAAACAGATGCAGAACGAAGAGCAGCCTAGGATCTGATAAGTACTTAAACTAATTGACGCTTTGACAAACATAAGAGGGACACGAAAGCTTGGAAAAGGGATCGTAGTGCACCCAAAATAACGAACCTTTGACACACTTCCAATGAGAAAGCATACAAAACAAGGGGAAACACAAAGATAACACAGAATGGTCTAAGATCTGGTAAGTGCTTCTAAACTAGCCAGCTTTTAACACATTCTAAGGGAAACAATCAGTTAGTTATGCAGACAAGTCTGGGACCAGGGCTAACCATATCTTCCTTCAGTTCATCTTCACACAACATATACTGAAAGTAACATTCAAAAATAATATTTAGCTAAAACAATAAGATGAGGGAAAGCCAACATTCTTATGCCTAAACTGAATTAAATCATTTCCAAATAAAAAAGAGGGAAGAAAACATTAAAATAAAGATTTCTCAGCCATAGAAGGTTACTGAAATACAGTAGGTCCTAACCTTGTTTTAACTGTTCTTTACAGTGGAAAATGAAACAAAATGAAAACAGAAATAAAGCACAAGTTACAATGAGAATAACATCACCGTCAACATAGACCAGGATCCCATAAATCAGCTTGTATTGATGTTCCAAACCAGTTACAATCTTTAAGTCCAATGGTTCTTTACAGCTTCAGGCTTCTCAGCTCAACTTAGGTATTTTCTCTTACAAACAGAGCTTACAACAGCTTCAAAAAACTATTTACATGCTACAGATATGCAATGACCAACCACTTCTCATCTTCTACAAAAGTATTTATAGAAGAATGAGGAGAAAAGATCTGAGGAAAAGATCTCTTAGGACAATTAATACAGGGTGATGACTTCTCGGCCTTTTGAGGGGCTCGATGGAGAAGCTTACAAGTGTTTCACTGTATTAACTATTTTACAATTAATATCAAAGCTCGGTGGGAGCTTTATTTGACTTTGAGGCTCCGTGTACGTTTGGAGTAACTCTGCAGATATTTCTGCATTGATTTCCTTGCAGAAGTAACTCCCTGCCTGCGCTGAGGCGAATATCTGATTTTCTTCAATAACTTTGGCCTCTATTTTGAAAGGTTTGAGGCAACAAGTGGCTCTGTGGTAGCTAAGGAATCAATTTGCCTCAAGATGTGGCGGTGGAGGCTTTCTGTCTGATAAAACACTTTAGGTTTTCTTTAAACTGTGTTTTGAGTTGGGGATTAGGCTTTTGATAACTGCCTTAGCCGTAATCCCCGTAAAACTGTCTTCAATCTTCATCTGTTGTGCTTTATCTTCAAAACTGATACTCTTTAACTATTCTCTTGAATAAAACAGCGTCTTGTCGATGTGCAGGGCCGCACAGGGTTATATGGCATCAATGCTTCATGAAACACTGATGAAAACGTGAATTTGCACCCTGTGGCCGATTTCCTTTGACAAATCAAAAGAGGGAGGGTCGTCACCCTCATCTTTCAAATTTCCTTCTGAATATAGCGGAAAACGTTAAACCCTGCAAAATTCAAACGAAAGTTATGAAATACTGTGTTTATAGGTTAAATTGCATTGGAGGTTGTGCGGAGGAAGTAGGGTCGTTGGATCATGGAGCGGGGGTGCAGATCGACGGTGGAGATGCAGCGGCGGGATGTAATGGGCAAAACCTTTGTAAACCACAAAATATATCATTTTCGACTTTACAAAGGAAAAAAGTGTTTTAATACGAAAGGCAGGGGTATCATATGGTGGGCCCGGCGAGATCGATCGCAAATCGCAAAAGTGGAAAACGCGATGGTGGATTATGCAACAGAGAGAAAATGCGATATTGTGATATGCAATGGGCGGAAACTGCGATTGGAGCGGTCGCATCGCAAATATTTGCGATGGATCAAACCTTTCAAACAATGAAAAATGCGATATGCGATATGCGATGCTTGTAATTTGCATGGTCACAACGCAAATATTTGTGATGCGATCAGATCGCATCGCAAATATTTGCGATGGATCAAACCTTTCAAACAATGAAAAATGTGATATGCGATATGCGATGTTTGCAATTTGCGATCGGGCGGAACGATCACATCGCAAGTTTTTGTGATGGGTTATTTAAACAAACCGCGGAAAATGCAATATTGCGATATTGCAATTTGCGCCGAGCGCCAAAGGGTTTAGAACTTGGTTCCAGGGTGCGAGCGTATGGAAGAAAGGGGCTAAGGGCTTAAGCTCAAGAGGCTTAAGTCCAATACATAAAAACATGTATTTTCATGGTTTTTTAAGGGATTTGAAGGTTTCGGTAAGGTTTTTAAAGTAGGTTTCAAACCTTATAAAGTGGTTTTTACGAATGGAAGAAGGAAATTCATAAAAACAAAGGGGATTTTATGGAGAAAAGGGAAGCAAGTGAAGGTTAATGTGGAGTGGGGAGGAAAAGGAAAATGATGGTTTTTCAGCAGTTTTTCTCTTGGGTTTTTAGTAGAAATTTCAGAGTATGAAATGGGAACAGCAATGTAGGATCTGGATAGAGGCATGAGGCCTTCAAGAGTCTTCAAGAGCCAACAGTTTTTAGTAATGAAAATTGTTCCTTGAAGGCTCAAAACAGATTTAGCCACCTTTTGGTATAACAAATATTACAGGTGGCTAACAGTGGCTCCACTTGGAGATGGTGCCTTCTTGAAGGCATCAAGAATTTAGACTTGATTTCTCTGGGACGCTGACTTGTGCCTGATCCATTGGGCTGCTCTTCTTTTGTTGGATGATCTAGCTTTGAAAACATATTAGCAGTCATGAAAATAATGGATTTTCATCTACAAGCTTTCTACCTACCCAATCCTACTGATCTAACATTTTTTTCTTCATCAGAGTGCACTTGGATTGGAAAACTCTTTTCACAACATTTTATTCTTTTGAAAGCATAAAAACTAATCTACTTCTACTCCTTATTTCTCCCTGAACTCAGATTAAACAGTTGAGCTCAGATATTTCTCTACCTAATCTACTGTCTGTTGGGATTAAACTATCCAACAGATTTTTATTCTCTAAATTCTACAACAGAAATTAAAAAACAGTCAAGTTAAGATTAAGTTGTTTGACTTGCTGTGATCTATGGCATAAAAACAAGCTGCACATAGATTATTATTTGCAGAAAACTAAAATAAAAAATGGAAGGCTTAAGATCTGAAAGTTTAAAGTACTGCCTTCTCTTTTTACAGCTCTGTTTTTAACTATGTTTGAGTTGTTTCTTCTTTGTTTCTTTGGTTCAGATTTTGAGCTGATTAGAACCAGATCTTTACATTTCTTTGACTCAAAATTTAACATAGATTTGAGTCATCTCCTTTGGAAAATTTGGTTCAGATTTTGAACATGTTTGAACCTTCAATTTCTATCCTAAACTAACTAGTGATAAGCCAAGATTAAACAGTTTGGCAAATCGAATTCACTATCCTATCAGCAGAAAATTTAAAGCTAATTAGTCAATATTAAACAGTTTGACTAACTAGAAGTGTGTTTTTGAGGAGTGGCATTTAAGCTTGCACACTTTCAGATTTATTTCTCTTTTTTGGCATGGGGTTGTGCCTTTCTTGTTTTCATTTCTTCCCTCTTTTCATTCTTTCTTTGTTTTTGTACTTTTGAATTCTTGATTTTTCTTCAAGGCAGAAAACAACAACTAACTACATGCTCGGAACTGAGCTTTATTGACATTCCTATCTAACCTATTCTAAACATGGAGAATTTACATATTCATATGATACAAAAGTGCCAATGCAGCCAGCTAAGTAATGTCAAGAAGAAGTAGAAACTATGGCTGCTTGTCAGAGGTATCCATGGAACATATTGAAGATTAACCTTCAATATCAAGGCTATCACGGAAGGTGACAGCTTCTCATGTCTCTGGCTCTTGCAAAGGATCACTGCTTGATGATTTGAGCCAGTTGGGATTTCCACACACTCTTCCATAGGATCAACAAAGAAAAGATGAATATTCTCTTCTTTTTGGTCCTCCACAATTGGTAGATCATCTACTTCCAAGACATCAGCTTTGAGGACTATCTCTTCAGTATGTAGCTTGGAAGTATCATCATTCTTAACCTGCAAAATACCAAACAGTGAAATATCTTCTTTCTTTGAATCTATGCTTGCTTCTGATATAAATTCAGGCTCTTTAAATGACAGACTAATATCAGTGAAGGGAGAAGTTTCTTCTTGGGAAGATGATATATCCACAACAGGATAGTCTTCTATTTGTTTTTCTCCTTCATCTTCATCATCTTCTGAACTAGAGGACTCATCATATTTGACAGTGTTGTCCTCTTGTGGCCTTTGTATACTCGTATTCATTGGACTAAATTCTGTGAAGAGGTTATTATATTCTTGAGCAGGGGAGTACTTAAAGTTTTCCTCTTTTTCAAGAGGAAGATCCTTTTGCTCAAAAATTTCTTTATTGCTCTTCTCTTCACCTTCTGAGTTGAAAGGTTGCTGATTTTCAATTTTGTGAAAGCCATTAGTGATGGATCGAAATGGATGATTGCGGCTTTCAAGCTAATGATGGTGAAACTGATAACACCAATCAAACACTGGTTGCCCTGCATGATTAGTTTTTTCTTGGAACTCATCATCATCATCAGACTAATCAAAATTTGGAAATTTATCAGAATAAACCATTTGATCAGCCAAACATATTGGATTCTCAGCAGGTCCCTTTTTATATTTTTTATCTACAAAAGAACTTTCTAAATCTGTACAACAAAGTTCTCTAGGTGAATGGGCAAGAGTGTTTATTTTGCAAAAAAATTCAGAGAGCGGCTGTTTATTAATAGTCTGATCTATCTCTTTTTCTATCAAAGGAGAAGATGTTTCTATATTCTTGTGAACAAAAGGACAGCAGTTCTCTGTTTCTTGTGAAGACTGGTTTTGAGGCTGGATGTCTTCTTGAGCCTCGGCTATAAGGGATGATGAATCAATATTTGAGTTTTTAGGGATATCTTGAGGAATGTTCTTTGCTTGGATCATCTCTTCCTCAACTGATTCATCTATGTTCTTAAGATTTTTCAATAGGAGATTAAACTCATGAATGGCTGTTAAAAGATCTTCAGGATGCATCTCTTCCAAAGCTTCCTCATTATCTATAATGTGTTGGGTGATGTTTTGTGATGGATCATAATATATTGCACCCAATGATAATGATGTAGCGTTTTCTTTATAGTTCTCATAGAACACATATTCAAGATCTCTTAAAGAAAACAAACTACTAGATCTTAAGCATTCATACCAATCCCTAGCTTTTCCTTCTAATGTTAACATGAACATTTTCATTAGGCAGTCTTCATGCCACTCAACTTTCAACCTCCATACATGTATGTGAAATTTGATAAGATGTAATAAAGGGTCATCAAACTTTTCACCTTGGAAAACAGGCAGGTTGTCATCCCAATTTACCTGGGGCATCTTATGTGGAAACCCAGGGATATGATCTCTGCTCATTGGGGCATATCTTCGTTGTATTCTTGGAATCATGTTTGTAAATCAAGAAAGAGGTCACTATGTATGGTCAATCAGTTCAGGGTCTTCTACCAATGGAGTCATTTGGTCTTCTGGGAGTTTCAGAGTGTGGAGTCGCCAGGTGGAAAAAATTTTAGCTCCTAAGGAGGTAAAAGGTTTTATGGTCCACCACCATGTACCAATCTAAAGATATCAGGGGTACTCTGAGTCTCAGTAGTATTTAAAATGAAAAGAACTTAGTTCCCCAGTGGAGTCGCCAGAAATTTTAGGTCTCTATAATTTATTAGCAAGATTGGCAGAGTCCAATTACAGAAACAACATCGTTTCAACCAACTTTGGGATTCTAGGATCTAGCCCTCCTGAATCCGGAGAGGGATCTCTCCAATATGTACAAAGATGGATTTGTCTTTGAAGTTTGGGGTAATGATATTAGGCTAGTTATGAAGGCCAAGGGTTTTGTTTTGTTTTGGTTGGACAAAGATAAATGAAGGTGAAGGAAGTCTAAATGAAGGGTGAAGATGAATGAAAGCGAAAATTGATTCAACTAAGAAGATAGGCAAGAAACAGCTTCAATCCATTAGGCTATGGAGTCATAGTAGGGTTTTAATTGGAGTATCAAGAGGCAAGAGTGGTCCATGGGGCAAGTCATCTATGTCTAAGGATCTCTTTAAAGTTTGATTTATGGAATGGAGTGATACATCAAGAAGGGGAATTAAACAGATGTAGAACGAAGAGCAGCCTAGGATCTGATAAGTACTTTTAAACCAGTCAGCCTTTGACAAACACTTAAGAGGGACACGAAAGCAGACTAGGATCTGGTAAGTACTTTTAAACTAACCAGCCTTTGACACACTTCCAATAGAAAACATACAAAACAAGGGGAAACACAAAGATAACACATAATGGTCTAAGATCTGGTAAGTGCTTCTTAAACTAGCCAGCTTTTAACACATTCTAAGGGAAACAATCAGTTAGTTATGCAGACAAGTCTGGGACCAGGGCTAACCATATCTTCCTTCAGTTCATCTTCACACAACATATACTAAAAGTAACATTCAGAAATAATATTCAGCTAAAACAATAAGACGAGGGAATGCCAGCATTCTTATGCCTAAACTGAATTGAATCATTTCCAAATAAAACAGAGGGAAGGAAACATTAAAATAAAGATTTCTCAGCCAGAGAAGGTTACTGATATACAGTAGGTCCTAACCCTATTTTAATTGTTGTTTACAGTGGAAAATGAAACAAAATGAAAACAGAAATAAAGCACAAGTTACAATGAGAATAACATCACCGTCAACATAGACCAGGATCCCATAAATAAGCTTGTATTGATGTTCCAAACCAGTTACAATATTTAAGTCTAATGGTTCTTTACAGCTTCAGGCTTCTCAGCTCAACTTAGGTATTTTCTCTTACAAACAGAGCTTACAACAGCTTCAGAAAACTATTTACATGCTACAGATATGCAATGACCAACCACTTCTCATATTCTACAGAAGTATTTATAGAAGAATGAGGAGAAAAGATCTGAGGAAAAGATCTCTTAGGAAAATTAATACAGGGTGATGACTTCTTGGCCTTTTGAGGGGCTCGATGGAGAATCTTACAGGTGTTTCGTTGTATTAACTGTTTTACAATTAATATCAAAGCTCGGTGGGAGCTTTATTTGACTTTGAGGCTCCATGTATGTTTGGAGTAACTCTGCAGATATTTATGCATTGATTTCCTTGCAGAAGTAACTCCCTGGCTGCGCTGAGCCGAATATATGATTTTCTTCAATAACTTCGGCCTCTGTTTTGAAAGGTTTGAGGCAACAGGTGGCTCTGTGGTAGTTGAGGAATCAATTTTCCGCAAGATGTGGCGGTTGAGGCTTTATGTCTGATAAAACACTTTAGGTTTTCTTTAAACTGTGTTTTGAGTTGGGGGTTAGGCTTTTGATAACCGTCTTAGCCGTAATCCCCATAAAACTGTCTTCAATCTTCATTTACTGTGCATTATCTTCAAAAATGATACTCTTTAACTGTTCTCTTGAATAAAACATTGTCTTGTCGATGTGCAGGGCCGCACAGGGTTATATGGCATCAATGCTTCATGAAACACTGATGAAAACGTGAATTTGCACCCTGTGGCCGATTTCCTTTGACAAATCAAAAGAGGGAGGGTCGTCACCCTCATCTTTCGAATTTCCTTCTGAATATAGCGGAAAACGTTAAACCCTGAAAAATTCAAACGAAAGTTATGAAATCCTGCGTTTATAGGTTAAACTACATTGGAGGTTGTGCGGAGGAAGCAGGGTCGTTGGATCATGGAGCAGGGGTGCAGATCGACGGCGGAGATGTAGCGGCGGGATGTAATGGGAAAAACCTTTGTAAACCACAAAATATATCATTTTCGACTTTACAAAGGAAAAAAGCGTTTTAATACGAAAGGCGGGGGTATCATATGGTGGGCCCGGCGGGATCGATCGCAAATCGCAAAAGTGGAAAACACGATGGCGGATTATGCGACAGAGAGAAAATGCGATATTGCGATATGCGATGGGCGGAAACTGTGATTGGAGCAGTCGCATCGCAAATATTTGCGATGCGATCAAATTGCATCGCAAATATTTGCGATGGATCAAACCTTTCAAACAATGAAAAATGCGATATGTGATATGCGATGCTTGCGATTTGCGCAGTCGCATCACAAATATTTGCGATGCGATCAGATCGCATCGCAAATATTTGCGATGGATCAAACCTTTCAAATAATGAAAAATGCGATATGCGATATGCGATGTTTGCGATTTGCGATCGGGCGGAACGATCGCATCGCAAGTTTTTGCGATGGGTTATTTAAACAAACCGCGGAAAATGCGATATTGCAATATTGCGATTTGTGCCGAGTGCCAAAGGGTTTAGAACTTGGTTCCAGGGTGCGGGCGTATGGAAGAAAGTGGCTAAGGGCTTAAGCTTAAGGGGCTTAAGTCCAATACATAAAAACATGTATTTTCATGGTTTTTTAAGGGATTTGAAGGTTTCGGTAAGGTTTTTAAAGTAGGTTTCAAACCTTATAAAGTGGTTTTTACGAATGGAAGAAGGAAATTCATAAAAACAAAGGGGATTTTATGGAGAAAAGGGAAGCAAGTGAAGGTTAATGTGGAGTGGGGAGGAAAAGGAAAATGATGGTTTTTCAGCAGTTTTTCTCTTGGGTTTTTAGTAGAAATTTCAGAGTATGAAATGGGAACAGCAATGTAGGATCTGGACAGAGGCATGAGGCCTTCAAGAGTCTTCAAGAGCCAACAGTTTTTAGTAATGAAAATTGTTCCTTGAAGGCTCAAAACAGATTTAGCCACCTTTTGGTATAACAAATATTACAGGTGGCTAACAGGGCTTGCAACGGTTTCTTATTCCCTTTTGAAGGCGAAAATGCCAATTGGCTTTGAAATGCTTTATGAGGGTTTTGAAGCTTTTTGAAAGAGGTGTTGGTTGTAAAACAAAAATGAAGCATGACTTTATCATTTATAATCTTCAAAACATAACAAACCCAATATTTTGACCAGTACTCTTTAAAGTGCTGTGGATGACATTTTTGGAGATCCTCATACATGTGACCCCTTTTCAAAGTGAAAAAGCCATTTTGAAGGCCAACATCTCTCTTAGTGTTTTTCTCATTAAGGCAATACCCTTCTACTGCCTCTTCACTATTTCTTATTGAAAAAGAAACTATGTTGAAAGACATATCAAAGATATGTGAGGCTTTCTTTGCCATTCTTGCAAGGAGATAAATCACCACTTTGAAACTTATTTTGGCAGTCTCTGCTCCTGATGTTTTGAAAATGATCATGCCCACTGTGAAGTTGATTGAACTGTTAGGTACTCTTTGAGCCTTTCTTTTGACTGTGGGTGAAGAAACTCATTTGAAATTGTAAGTGAAAAACTCTGCTACAAAAAGTCTCCACCATCGAGGTAACTGACTAACCTTAGATTGACAAAGTAATCCAGTCTTCAACTTTTACGGAGATATAGCAGGGGATGGCGAGCTGAAGTTTAAAATGTAAAATTGGAAAATTGTCCCTTTGTTCTTTTGTGAAGAAGGTCTGCAAGAATAATGAATTTCTCATTCATTTTACCATTTTGACAGCAGTCCCTTTGAAATCTAAGCCATACTGAAAATGAATGCTCTTCACCTTTACACAATGGTGAGTCTTCTACTTGTCATGAAGGAGGCCTATTTTTGACAAATGCCTGGGTTATTTTCAACCCCTGTTTTAACCAAGTGAAGAATGTTTATGAACACACTGTTAGTGGTTTTCTTTGTATTTGATAGCAGAAGTCAGTTTGAGACCAAGATTGTTTTACTTCCTTGGCCATTTACTTAACAATATTTCTTCATTGATAATCACCCCATTAGCTTCACACTGTATTTCAATTATGTGTTTTGATAGTGAAACTCATGTAAACACCTCTTTAAAGCACCACTACTTTGCCTCTGCTTTTAACACCATTTTATATTCAGAAACCTTCAGTTGCTTTCCCACTGCACCTAAAATCATGTCTTTCAGTCAGTGAAAACCTTAAAATCAATCTATGTCCCTGACCCTCTTCTTATTAGATGAAGGAGGATTTTATCACAGTGCCAAACCCTCTGCTTGTAAAATGAAGGAGGTTTTCTCAATCTTCAACCCTCTGCTTGTAAAATGAAGGAGGTTTTCTCAGTCTTCAACCCTCTGCTTATAAAATGAAGGAGGTTTTCTCAGTATTTCAACCCTCTGCTCATGTATGGAGGAGGTTTTCTCAGTGATGCCATTTCATCAGCTTTGAAATAGTGTTATATTTCCTTTCACTGCCTATTCATGCTTAAGAAAATGAAGATGACAAATTTACAATAAGTCATGATGGGCATTTCTCTTAGACATGTAATTCTACTTTTCAAATACCTTTGTGCCTCTTTAGACATCACAAGAAATTTGGCCAGTATCTGCAAATCATTTCTTGTCATTTATAATTCACTAACCTTTGACTGTGATTGCAGGAGCTTAATGAGATAACTCTCTATCCAGTATTTGCATCCCAGGCTCAGAACCACATGAAAAGCAGTTGTCTTCTCATGTTGAGTTTAATACTGTCTTCTGGAACACTAGTATACTTCTACTCTTTGATAAAGACATTGAAACATTGTACATTTACCTAATATCATCTTGACCTGTGGCATATGTATTACTGAGACTTCAAGGCTTGTTAGTGGCGCGACTTAAGGGTGTAACCAAACTTTATTTGCAGAATAGGAAGGTCTGTTAGGACTGGTTGATAATAGATAGAGGTTCTTTGGCTTTTAGGATAGTTTGCTAACGGAGAAATGCCTAAAGCGCCACTACCTAACTTAGGGAGACTTCTTGGACAGATTTGGATTGTTCTCTTTGGAGCTGATGGACAAGCTAGTATGGCTGAGGCTAGATAGGGCTTGACAATGAGGTTTTATCTCGTCATGTGCTGATTGAAAAGGTGGGAGGGAAAAAATGTTTATGGGTGTTTTCCAGCTAGCAAATTTGACAAATTTTGAGATCTGCTGCTAGAAAACTTTTCTTTAACAAATAGTCATCATCAACAGGTGAAAAATACGGATGACTAACAGTGGCTTCATTTGGGGAGGGCAGCTCCTTTTCAGGAGGAGTCCAAAATTTCAGATCTTGGTTCTTTGAAGACCATTGCCTTTATCCATTGGTGCAAATTTCTTTCTTCCTTGATGCTATTTCTGAAAATTGACAGCATGATTAGCATCAATGATATTTCTACCTACCCCACTATATTTCCTAACATTTTTTCTTCTTTTGGGTGCATTTGGACTAGCAACCCTTTGACATAGTATTTTGAAAAATGATACTATCCAATTCTACACTTATATCCACTGGGAGTTCAGATTAAGCTGATGAACTCCTTCATTTCTCTACCTATGCTAGATCGACTGTCAAGGTTAAGCTGTTTAACAGGATATTATTCTCTAATCTAGAACATGAAATTGAAAAATGACCAAATCAGGATTAGACATTCTAATTTTTCATGTACTTGTGGCATGAAAGACAAGCTGCACACAAATATTATTTTGCATAAAATGAAATCTAGCAAAACAAGTCTATGATGCACAATTTGTTTTCCATCCCTGCTTTCCTCTTTGGTTCTGTTTTGAGCATGTGGAACCAGTATCTTTTCCTAATCTACTCTCTTTGATAAGTCAAGCTTACACAATGTTGACCATCTTTTCCACTCACTAACTTATCAGCAAATAAATTTAAAACATGTTTAGTTATGATTAGGCTAGATAACTGAACAAGACATTTGAGCACTAGTAGCAGCATTTAGACTTGCATGCTTTTTGAATGACTATTTTTTGAACATGGGGCCTTCTTTATATTTTTCAAATTGCCCTCTTTTTCTATTTTTCTATTGTTTTTGAATTTTATGTTTTTTGATCTATTTTTCAAACAATGGTATATATAATGATTTGGGAAAGTTCTAAAATTGGAGCTCTTGACAAAAATAATGCTTTAATGTCCTGCCATTCACAGGACCTCCAAAAGTTTCAGTCCCATCAATTTCTTGCAGGAAAAAGGCATTGTTTCTGCTAACTAAGATGATGATGAAAGGTCCCTTCCATAAGTTTTCAAATTTGCCATGTTTACCTTTGTCTTCTCTTCTAGAATTCCATTTTAGCACTTTGTCCCCAATCTGAAAATAATTTTCCTTGGTCCTTCTGTCAAAAATCTGTTTTATTTTGTCTTGCGCCAACTGAGCCTTTTGGTAAACTTCTTCTCTTGTTTGCTGTAAATGGATAGTTTGATTCACCCTCCTTTGCATGTCATTTTCTTCTATTTGAATTTCCTGCAATAACTTCATTACTGGAACCCCTAAATATGTTTGGAAAATGGTATCTATGCCATAAACTAGTTGGTAGGGAGACATACCTATTGATTTTTTGGTGGTTAGTCTATCAGCCCATAGTGCGTGTACTAGTTTTCCATGCCATGCTTTTTTATTTTGTTCGAGAAGTTTCTTTATGATGTTGACTAGGCTTTTGTTAGAGGACTCGGCTAAACCATTACCTTGAGGGTAATAAGCTATGGAATGTCCTAATGAAATGTGATATTTGTAACAGAAGTCAACCATTCTTTTGGAGGAAAAGGCAGCAGCGTTATCCGTAATGATATTTCTAGGACAACTGAATCTAGATAGTGTTACACCATTTTTTGGTCATCTAACCTTTTATCATTAGATGGACCCAAGTACACCATGTAAGACCAGTTTTACCCCAAGTAAAACTGCTTTCACTATGTTAAATTAGGAAACGCCAAAAGGAAATATTAAACAAACCTATATTTGTTTGATTTTCCTCATGGAATAATTAATTAAACCATAATTTAATTATTATTCCTAGTCATGTTTAACCCAAAAACAAAGAAATTAATGAGATAAACCCATATTTATCTTATTATTTTCTAGGGGTAATTATTTAATAATATTCCTTGTTAAATATGACCAAATCACCCACCATTAATCAAATAAATCATTATTTATTTGATTATCTCCCAACCACTTCCTTAAAAAGATAAATAAATCATTTATTTATTTATTTTTCAATAATCAAGGGATTTGACCCAAGTCAAACACCCTTTCCCTCCAACAAATAATAATAAAATATTCCATAGAGGTGGATCTAGATTTGGTTAACATTATTTTAATCATGCACCAAGATCTAGAATGACCCAATATTTTGTTATAAATAGGAGGTTTTTCCCCATCATTCTTCACCTTTTGTTGCCTATTAGATCACTCTGGATCTATACACTTGGTCTCATTTCTACCATTTTGCTCCCATTGAGCTCTACTTTCTGCATTGGGTTTTCTACATCTACGAGAGAGAGAAAGCTTAGATCTGAAGTGCTGAGGACTACAAAGAACCCATCCCATTGAGGAGATCTGGATACACCTTCTTGTTTCCTCCCAGGTGCCCTGTAATATAAAAATTCATTCAGAAATCGTGTTCTTGTCTTGTCTGTTGGATGCATGGAGCAAACTCTTTACTTTACTGCTTAATGTCTTTCCATTTATAGATCTGTTTGTTGCAGCATTTTAACTACTAATCGCAGATCTGAAGATGTTTGGCAACCTCTATTGTTGTTAGGGCTATTAGTTATGCGTAGCTAAAGTGGTTCTTTTTCGTACACTTCGACGAAGAATTCATACTAACAAATGGCGACTCCACACGGGTTTTAAATTACGACCGCTGTCGTTTTTCCTATTCCTGCATATCCAGCTACTTCAGACCCTAGGGTTTCTTTTCAGCTTTCTATTTTTCCTATTTTCATGTGGTTTTTTCCTCATAAAGCCCTCAAACATTAAAATTTCTAACTTCCGTGTGTTTCTGGCCCTATTGCGCAGGTGACCGACATCAGCCGCAGCTGAGACGACATTTTTTTTTGAAATCTGCCGCCGAGAGTCCCGGAAGTGCAGGTCGCACTTTTTGGCCCAAAAAGTGTGACCTCAAGCCTCAGGACGCAGAAAAAAACCCCAAAACTGCGACCGGAGCGAAAAACTGGTCAAAAACCGCGACCTGGACTTTTTTCTGCTTTTTTTCTGAACTTTTTCTGGGTTTTTATGAAGCTTCTGTCAGGGTTTTCCAGCCTCTGTCTCAGCCCGTTTCGACTTGTTTCTGATCTGATTTTGCTCATCTAAGTGGGAACCTAGCCCCCTAGGGCTTCAGTACCCTCCACTTTTGGTGGAAGAGTTTTAGCTGTTTCAGGTGTCTGATTTTTCAAAGTTTCAGCCTTCCCTTTTTCAGATCTGATACCTCATCCTCCGATCCCTTTTATATCAGCTTCTTTTCCTTTCAAATCACCTCTTGTCGTTTTGTTTGGACCCCCTTTGAAGGCCTCCGCCTTGCCCCCTCCGGTTTTTGCTAATTTCCTTCCTTTTTCCAGCCACCTTGCCTCTGCCTCTTGGCTGTGATCTGCACCTCTTTCCTGCCGCTTTATCCTCCAGATCCCTGTCCCTTTCGACCATAGATCTGTTGAGCTCTTTTTGTGTGTTTACATAGTTTTTCCCTTTCTTTTCAGCATAGTTTTGAGAGACCCACTCTCTTGGGTTAGATAGATGCACAAGTAGCTGTTATTTTTCTGTTATTTCAGCATTTTATTCTGTTCTCTGTAGGTTTATTTTCAGCTATGCAGCACACTTCTTTCTTGCTCTCAAAACGGAAAGGGTTTAAAAATTAAAAATTAACGCACGCCACACACAGACCCTAAGTGAAGAAGCGCCTGGTTAACACCGCCTGGCAAAGAATCTAAAATCAATTGTCACTGCACCTTATCTGCCCTTGACATTACTTGATTCTGTCCCTTTCTGCACTTGTCGGCTTCCTTCTTCCTGTCATCATTGCGCCCCCAAGGCACCTTTCCCGGAGCCTCCTTGGCCTTCACCCTCAGTCTCCGGTCGATCGACCTGCTCCGTCCCACCGTCGTCGAGCCAGTCCTTCTCTGATTCTTTGGGTTCTTCTTTTCCTTCTGGTTCTCCCCCCTGTCACCTCCACTATGTCGGGTCCAGGGCCTAACACTAGCGGGAATCCCGGCCCTAATGTCGGGACTACTACTAGCAGAACCACCACAGGAACTACCTCGGCTTCACCCGTGCTCCCCTTCTTGGCAGGCCTCAGCCTCCCCGATTTGGACCGGTTGATAAACGACCCTATACACCATAATGCTAGTTGGCCTGCTATGCCGACAAAGCTCCCGTCCGACATCCCAAAGTTTGACGGCCATGCTGGAGAAGATCCTTCAAATCATGTTCGATCTTTCCACATGTGGTGTTCATCGACCTCCATTACCGATGACTCTGTTCGTCTTCGATTGTTCCAACGCACGCTTACATGTGAAGCTTCCAAGTGGTATGTTGATCAGCCCACTTCCTCCCATACCACCTTTGCAACTCTTGCCCGAGCTTTTTTATTTTACTTCCAGCTTCCCCTTCGTTATGACACTGGTATCGAACTCTTGACTTCCTTCAAGCAAACCTCTTCGACCCGCCTTTCTACCCATGTCCAGGAATGGCGAAGAAGACGGAGCCTATGCCAATATCCTCCCTTCGAAGACCGTGTCTACATGGACTGGTTCCTTAGATCTCTCTTGTCCCCTATTGGGAAAGATGTCGCATCACATTTTCCTCAAACCGAAGAAGATGCCCTCCAAATGGCGTTAAAATATGACCTGATCTACGCTCAGACAGGTTATGATCCTACTGTCCTACCTGATCTCCCCAAACCCGGTGATGCCCATACACCAGGGGCACCTCATGCCGCCTACCGTATCGTTGGATCTATCTCTCATCCATCTGCTCAACCTCTCATGAGCTATGGTTTTCCTAGGGGAGGGGGCACCACTTCTTGCACTTCTCCCCCTCCCAGTAGCACGCATCCAGGATATGGCATGCCTCATCCTTTTGCCCAACCTCCTGCTTACCTCAATGTTACCCAACCTAACCATTACCCTTATCCACAGCCTGGTGCGCCAGCTCCTCTAGCATATGTGTTTTTGCCTCCCTTGCCTTCTCAACCCCTGCAACAGTAGTCACCGCCCCCTCAAGAACAAGTGAATGCACAGCAGGGATTCATGGCTACCCAACCACCTGACGGACAGGTGGCCCCTCAACCTTCCCATTCTGGTTCCTCCAATTACCAGATCCTCATGATGAACTCCGATCCTTCCCCGACCGTCGACCTTCACCTTCAAACTCGGTCTCGCCAGTACCCCAAGCCTCCTGCTCAGTCTGCCTCCGAGCATCCTTCTTCAGGTTCTATAGAGCCTCTTTCGTCACCTAGTGGCCCCTTACCTATCCCTCAACCAAAAGTTGAGGTTCATACCAAGATACCTAAGGGCCCACTACGTCGAAACGCTGCTCCCAGTCGAGCTGCCCATTCATATAGCATAGTAGATGATTTGGCGCAATCTCCTACCGCCATTTCCACACTGGAGCTCCTCCAGTCGTGCCCTTCCCAAAAGAAGGCTCTACTATCTGCCGTGGGCGCTGTAGATCCTGCTGATGACCAAATGATTGTTTTCGACGCCACTCAATCGGACCATCCTCCTCTCCCTCCTTTCGTCGCCTTCCAAATCCCAGTCAAAATCCGGAACGCCAACGTGTCCCGGTGTATCATTGATGAGGGGGCATCCACCTGCGTGATGTCCGCTTCGGTTTGGAAGCAACTCGGATCCCCTGAACTGGCCCCTTCCACGATCACCCTTCGAGCGTGGGACGGTCATGCCTCCCAGCCCATTGGCTTGTTTCGTAATTGTCCTATCACCCTCGCCGGTAAGACTGTTTGCGTTGACGTCGAAGTCATCGACGCCCCGCTAGATTACAACATTCTATTGGGGCGAAGCTACACGTATTCTATGTCTGCTATCCCATCCGCGGTTTTCCGCAAGATGTCTTTCCCCCATAACGGGAAGATAGTCACCATTGACCAGTTGACATATCATGAGCCAAAATCTCAGACCTCACCTGAGATGACCATCTCTTCTGTAGCCAACAAGCAAACCGTTGACTCCTTGACCAGTGTCTCCCCCGGCGTTTACAAGGATTCCTCCCTGCTTGGAACTTTTCCTAGTCTCCCCCCTCCCCCTATCTCTGACCCCAGCTCATCGAATGTTTGCATGATGCAATCGTCTCGGGCTGCTCTCAAGCAACCTGCTTCGGCTAGTCAGCAACCTTGCCCTCCGCAACCTGCTCTTAGCCCTTCACCTGCAGTTGGTAGTCATGAGCCCCTTTATCCCCCTGGCACGGTTCCTCCAGGCCTTAGCCATTTAGGAGCTGTCCCACCTAGCCATGCCCCCTCTGGTCAGATACCGTTCCTAACTCCCCCACCAGGAGTGTACACGGTACCAGTCATGGCCACCCTCTCTCTTCCTAACTTGACACTTGGGATTCCCGTTTGGTACCTTGATCCTCCAGCCCCCACCTTGCCTGGTCAACCCAAACCTTATATCGCTTTGACCCCGGTTCAACCGGTCCCCATGGCTTCTCCCGTTGCATCAGTGCCTCAGTCACTTCAACAGGAACCACCTCCTGTTGCGACCGCTTCGGGTAAGAAGGGCAAAGCTCGCAAAGGGGCATCAAAGGACAAGGCTGCCCCGACAAACCCTGCTCCTCCTCAGCCTCCAAAGCATACCATCCAGGGTGCTTTGTGTGATGTTGTCGGTCACGGCTCCCATACCTGTCCTGAATTACTTCATCTAAAGCCCATGGTTAATGTCACGTTCCCTGAGTCCGCGGTCCCAGAAGCCTCTGTTCCTTCCAAAACCGCGGCCAAGAACCCCAAGACTATTCACACCAACCACCCCCGTGCTTTGTGTGATCTCCATGGCCATCACACCCATATTTGTCCCCGCCTCGAGGACTTCCGCACCTCTACTGCCGCAGTCCACCAATTCGAGGCCAAGCGCAATGAGTACACCTCTCCCATATTTGCGCATTCTGCTTCAGCAGAACTACCAGATATGAATGCTCCCATTGACATTCCCTCTCCGGATGTCGAGATGACGGAGCCTTCGTCCAGTATTTTCTACCTATCATCATCCATGAGACCCTTGGGGAACATTCCATCTGAATCCTCCCCTGTTGTTTCGCTTGACCTCCCTTCAGCGGTCATCTTGGGCTCAACATCGGTAGATCCTTTATCTACTTACTCTTCGGTCACCCATTGTGACGATGCGCATGTGAACTTCTCTTCTCATGATGATGATTCAGGCCACTTCACCATGTCAGGTGGTTCTTCTTCCACCAGTCACCCCATCTTCTATCACGATAACGACATTATGGAAGAAATTCCCACCCCTGACTTTATCTATTCCCCCTTACATCGAACCCATGCGTTGACACCACATCCACCTTGTGGCCATTACATCAAAACCCAATGTTTGGGTAAGGGGGCACCCACATTCGAGGGACCACAAGACGCCATTCTCCACCACTCTCCTAGTGTATCTAGTCGTGTTGACTCTAGACCCAGTATTCTTCCACATTTAGAAGAACCTCTAGAGTCCCATATCACTTCAGATCACTCTCGGGACGATACCCCTTATCGTTCCCTCATCTTACATCAGCAACCCAATCTCTTAGACATTATTGTTGACCAACTTATAGCTTTTCTACGAGAGCATCAGTTCATTATCTCCAAATCCTCCTTTTGGGATAGTGACACCAGGTATGCCAATTCGGAAACTTAAAGTCCATTTGATCTCTATATGCAGTACCAAAAGAGATTGGTAACACTCCATTTCCTTTCTCAAACTGCATAACCATAACCAGAACAAATGGCACACCACATCATTAAAATGTGTTTAGATTCCCATTTTTCTAAATACATTTTGGCATGACCACACCATGCTTGGGGGCACCTCTGCCCCCCAACTGTAACCCTCCTCACCTCGTTTTTGGAGAGGAGGTTGTCTTACCAATCGAGGGTGAAATTCCTTCTCTACAACTAGCCGTTGAACTTCTCCCTGACACCCCACCGCTAGAACAACGACTTATCATGCTTGAGCGTGCCTCCGAAGACCGCCGTGTTGCCTTGCAAACCATGGAAGCGGCCAAAAAAACGCACCAAAGCTCAATATGACCGAAAATTCCAGCCTCGCACTTTTCGCGAAGGCGACCTTGTTCTAGTATATGACCAGGCCCATGATGTCCTAGGTCATGGGAAGTTTGACTCATTATGGCTAGGCCCTTACATCATTAGTAAGGATCTTGGCAAAGGGGCATACCTCTTAGAGGATATCGAAGGCCATCCCCTTCCTAACCCTCGCAATGCACTCTATCTTAAGAAATATTACCCTTAGCATTTCCCCTCTGAAATGCATGTTTTATTTTCTTTTAGATAGCCAGCATCTGTTTTTTCATTTTTCCTACTTCACCAAAACCCAACTCCCAGCCATAAAACAGCACCAAACCCCCCTCATCTCCCAGGTCGCAGTTTTCTGCCATTTTCTGGACCAGGTCGCACTTTTTGCCCTAATACCTGCGTCCTGGGTCGCACTTTTTGCCCCAAAAAGTGCGACCCGGACGTAGAGATGAAGGAGGGGCTGTTTCTGGGGTTTTGGGCCCTAAACTGCAAATGTAATCCCTCACAATGCAAGAGCAAGGTTAGGCCTCTTACCTCCAACTGACAGATCTCGATTCCAACGGTCGGTTTGTCCGCTACGTTCGCCGCAAGCTTTAGGGCCTTCTCTTCTCTCCACATTCACCACAACAACAATAGCAAATGAATGATTTTGGAGGGAAAACTGCCTCATTAAAAGAGAACCCCTGTTTCTTCTTTCGACTGCTGCGACCACACCGTAGCCCCGTTAGACGAACCATCAGCACCGCTGGTCAGATCTCACCGAGCTCTCAAATGGGTTTTTATTAGTTTTTGGTGATTTGATACTTCACCCGGACACGTTTTGCCCACGAAGGGTCACTTCACCGCTCCTTAAAACCGAATTTCCTCACTTACGACACTTGTACTTGGGGCACCATATCGCTCCCTTACTGGTCCATGTTCGTGTCGATTTTCGTCATGAGTGCCCACCTTGTGCTCATGCTTCCATGGCCCCCCATTGGGGCCTTTACTGTGTGGCAGAACTATCAAGTCGCCCTTGTTTAGAGCATCCAAGATGAGTCATCATTGCATTCATGGAGTCTATCCTGCGTCCCTTTACACCCCACTATAGCCCTCCATTCTTCTTTGCTTGGTTCCTCTCTTGTGTCGCATATCATGACCTTCAGCCCCACTGTCCCCTGTCCCTTTCGATATTGTGTCAGTCGCTGCCATGTCATTCATGCCCTTTATGCTCTAACAAGGGAAGTCGTCCATTCACCACTCCATCCTCCCCATTTCCACTACCATCATTAGTGTCAGTCTGTCCGTCGCTCTATTGTTCTTCTCTCGTGCCTTAGTTGAGAATCTCTCATTGCCTCACCTACGGCGGACCTCCTTCTGTCGACATCAGCACATTTATTCCAGAAGCAAGGTCTAGAGGGCGGTGTACCTTGGTTCCAGCTTCCACTCTTGTTCGGTGCCTCGGATCAGGCAGGGGGATCTCTCACTTCCCTTTGACTTGATTTCTTCTCCAGCTCCTTTCAGCATGATCGAGATTCGTATACTGGACAGTCCAGTGACCCAGACGCAGCTCTTGATGATTCCCGGGTGTGTGTGAGATGTCTCAACCCTCATGAGGGGGTGGCCCTGCAGGTAGCCCTCCACATGCCCGGATGACCTCTTCATTGCAGCCTTTGATGCCGCTCCAGATTTTGATGATGTTGGCCTTAGCCACTTGCAGCACCTCTATGATTTGCATGTATCAGTCAGATTTTGTGAGCCCTTCCCCATTTACACGGGGCATTTGGGTTGTATTTATCTCATGTACTCAGATATTATTGTACTAGTCCTGGCTGTTATCCCAGGCACAGCATGTATGTGAGACTCTTCATTGTATTTTTATCTGGCCCTTGATTATGCCAGTTGTACTCTATGGTTCGGTCCCTCGTTTACTGGACACACTATTCTTTTGTACTTTGTCACGGCGGGCATAGGTATGCCTCCCCCGCCGCCTTCAGCACAGGTACCCTCTCATAAAAAGAGACTTGTTGCACCTGCGAGTCTCGTCTCCTCAGGGTCTAGTCCTTCAGCACACTATCTACCTCCCACTTCTCTCTCTGACATTCCCTTTTCTTGTCTAGTGATTGTATTCTTACAACGTACTTCGGTCATTCGATTTGCTCCTGACACTCGCACGCTGGGGGGCAATCTGTTACACCATTTTTTGGTCATCTAACCTTTTATCATTAGATGGACCCAAGTACACCATGTAAGACCAGTTTTACCCCAAGTAAAACTGCTTTCACTATGTTAAATTAGGAAACCCCAAAAGGAAATATTAAACAAGCCTATATTTGTTTGATTTTTCTCATGGAATAATTAATTAAACCATAATTTAATTATTATTCCTAGTCATGTTTAACCCAAAAACAAAGAAATTAATGAGATAAACCCATATTTATCTTATTATTTTCTAGGGATAATTATTTAATAATATTCCTTGTTAAATATGACCAAATCACCCACCATTAATCAAATAAATCATTATTTATTTGATTATCTCCCAACCACTTCCTTAAAAAGATAAATAAATCATTTATTTATTTATTTTTCACTAATCAAGGGATTTGACCCAAGTCAAACACCCTTTCCCTCCAACAAATAATAATAAAATATTCCATAGAGGTGGATCTAGATGTGATTAACATTATTTTAATCATGCACCAAGATCTAGAAGGACCCAGTATTTTGTTATAAATAGGAGGGTTTTCCCCATCATTCTTCACCTTTTGTTGCATACTAGATCACTCTGGATCTATACACTCGGTCTCATTTTCTGCCATTGTTTCTCCCATTGAGCTCTACCTTCTACATTGGGTTTTCTACATCTACAAGAGAGAGAAAGCTTAGATCTGAAGTGCTGAGGACTACAAAGACCCCATCCCATTGAGGAGATCTGGATACACCTTCTTGTTTCCTCCCAGGTGCCCTGTAATATAAAAATTCATTCAAAAATCGTGTTCTTGTCTTGTCTGTTGGATGCATGGAGCAAACTCTTTACTTTACTGCTTAATGTCTTTCCATTTATAGATCTGTTTGTTGCGGCATTTTAACTACTAATCGCAGATCTGAAGATGTTTGGCAGCCTCTATTGTTGTTAGGGCTATTAGTTATGCGTAGCTAAAGTGGTTCTTTTTCGTACACTTCGACGAAGAATTCATACTAACAGATAGGATGTTGGTTTCTAGGAACTTAATGATGACTGAATCGGTGGTGTTCCTGGAGGGTATGGCTTCTATCCATTTGGTAAATTAATCAGTGGCTGTAAGGATCCATTTATGTTAAGCAGATGAGGAAGGGTGAATTTCTCCAATAAAATCTAGACCCCATTGCTGGAAGGGTCCTTCGACTATGATGGGGTGTAAGGGCAAAGGTAAAAGATTTTTCTTGCCATCAAAAATTTGACACTTATGGCATGTCATAACTAGCTTATGAGTGTCAGGAAATAAGGTAGGCCAATAATAACCGGCTCTAAGGATTTTGTTCGTTGTAGTTTTCCAGTAGAGATGACCTCCACATTCTCCTTCATGCATTTCGTGCATAATTTTCTCTGCATCAAACTCAAGCAAACATTTAAGCAGCATACCAGTGGGATTTTTCCAATACAGAAATCCATCTATAATGCAAAACTTTAAAGACTTTTGTTTAAGAAATCTTGCTTTTGTCTTTGATAAAGTTGGAGGAGCATTTAGATAAAATAATACATAAATAATATCTGCATACCAAGGTGAATTTAAAAACACGTGTTCAACATGAGGGGTTGTGCATTCTTCCTGTTCTTCTAAGGCATCAACAAAATTTATATCTAAAGCTTGGAGGTTGGTTTCAGCCATTAGCCTTGCAAGTCCTTGTCCTTTAACCAGTTTGGTGGGTCAGATTTCTAAGTCATATTCTAAGATGATAGCGATCCATTTTCCCCTTTTACCTGTTGAGATTGCAACAAGATGATGAGCTTAGTGGAAAGGAGTCGCCTTCACTAAGTGGGCCCGTAGGCTATTTTTGGCTCAAAGTCTATTTTTAGACTATGTCTATTTTTAGACATATGGATCATGTTCTATGAGTTGCAGGATGCTATTTGTGGATGGTTGGTCAAGTCGGAAAAAATAGATGTACTTCTATTTTTAGACATACTGGGTGGAATCTATTTTTTGATTTCCAGTCTAAAAATAGATATGTCGAATATTATTAGCTCTTAATAATATTTGGACTCTAAACATTATCTTATTCTCTTGGAGCACTTCAGTTAAGTGCACAGATGTGGCACAGGAGCTGACAGAAGGAATTACGCTATTCCTAAGGTTAAGTGGAGCTATTGCATGGATACTTCAGTTAGAACTCATGTGACAGAGTTTGGTGGAGTTGATTGAGGAAGTTAGTGGAGTTGTATTCAGTTTAACTAATATAAACATAGTTGAGCTATTTGTATTCAGTTTAACTAATTGATACAATTAGTGAGAGTGGCGTGAATTAATTATTAATTAATTCGCTAATTATAAACTCATAAATCAACTAAAGAATGCATCAGTTAACTTCAGTGCATGGAAAGTTTCAGTGGAGACCAGTGCAGAGATAGGTGAAAGAGCAGGTTAACTATCAGTTGTGACTATATTGTTGCTATTTGCAACACACAGATAGGTGGAGTAGCCCATGAGGATTGTGCAGTTCAAGCCAGGTGGTTTATCTATTTAATGAAGCCATCCCATAGCATTAATTACGCAATAGAGGCTAGCTATCAAGTGGAAAAATATTGGAGCATGTGTTTTGCTAGATCTAGCTTGATAGTGTGTAGCAATTGAGGGTGTGCATGAGAGCTTGTGAGGAGCTTTTGTACTATGATTGTTACATGATCTCCATGACATATAATATACAGATAGTTGGGGTTTTTAGCTCTAAGATTTCCCATTAAATACTGTGTTCATATGTGTTATTGTTTGTGGTTTTAATGTATGCATGCAATTGATTTTATTTCCGCATGTGATGATCAATGGTAGAAGAGATTCTGTATTATGCATGAAGCTAAAATAGTGTGTGATCAGGAGAATCTCAGTGAATAATATCTCAGTTATTCAAATTTCTACATGGTATCAGAGGAGTATTGATCATTGAGCAATTGCAAAACATTGAAGCGGTTGAGTTTTGTGGTGGTGGAATTCGAATTTGCAGCAGTGTTTTCTTGGTGACAAAGTTGAGATGTCTTTCAACGGATTGCGATTGGAGTATGCCCTTGAGGGAAACTCGAATTATATTGCATGGAAGGACAATATGGAAGCGGTGCTAGATGAAAATGGGTTGAAGGAGTTCATAGATGCAGAAATTCCAAAACCTACTTCTAGTGATGCTGCCGTACTTGACGCATGGCAAAAGAAGACAGCAAAGTGTCGAAGGATTCTGTTGGAGGGTGTGAAGGATCACATAGTGTCCAGCCTTCATGGTAAGTCTTCTCCATTCTTGATGTGGAAATATTTGACAGATTTATTCCAAAGCAAGAGCAACCAGAGGAATTTAGCGCTCAAGGACAAACTCAGGAACATAAAGATGGAGAAAGGCGACAATATGCCCAAGTACCTCACGAAGTTCATCCAATGCAGGGATGAGCTGGGAAGTGTGGGGGTGACTGTTGATGATGAGGACTTGGTGAGCTTGGCTCTCCTTGGGCTTCGGAAGAGTTGGCATTCCTATCAGGACTCTGTCAATGGTCGAGAGAAATTGCCAGGATGGGAGCGACTTTGGTCGGATCTTGTGCAAGAGGAGATAAGGCAGAGTACCAAGGACGGATCTTCATCAAAGAACTCTGATGAAGAGAATTGCACTTTGGCTGCCAAAGAAAAGAAGAGGAAGAGAAAGAAAGCTTCTCAATCTAGTGCGAAAGGCAAGAAGCAGGACATGTCCAAGGTGAAGTGCTTTCACTGTCACCAACATGGACATTACGCCACTAATTGTCCACAGAAGAAGAAAAATAAGAAAGTTGCTGGAACTACAACTGGAGAGGCCTTAGCCTCACAGTTTGAGCTGGATTTTTCACTGATCGCATGCTTGGTTTCAAGTTTGATGGGTTTAGTGTGGTTTCTGGACAGTTGTGCGTCTTTTCACATGACAGGAGATCGAGATTTGTTTACTGATCTGGATGAGAAAGATCCTGGAGTGCACATCGAGATGGGCGATGATGGTAGATACAGTGCGACTGGTATCGGTACCATTTCCTTTGAGAGGGAGTCTGGTAAACCCTTCAGATTGAAGGAAGTGATGCATGTTCCAGGATTGAAGAAGAATCTTATCTTTGTGGCGATGTTAGAAGACAAGGGATATGATGTTGTCTTTAGCGAGGCAAAGGCTTTCCTACGCAGTAAGGAAACTGGTGAGACCGAGAGGATAGGGGTTCGAATTAAGAACCCTTATCAATTGTAGGTAGATGGCTACGTAGCAATGGCAGGCAAGGCAGAAGGAGTGGTGAGCCGGGATGATGGCGAGTTGTGGCACCGGAGATTGGGCCACCTTCACCATGGAGCTTTGAAGATACTGCAGCAGATTTCTACTGGGCTTCCTAAAGGAACTCATGCACAGTCAGATCAATGCAAGGGGTGTACCTTGGGAAAATTTGTGAAAGCCACCTTTCACAAGAAGGATAGTCGCACCACGACGATCCTTGAGAGAATTCACACAAACATGTGTGGACCTTTCTCAGTAGCTTCGACAGCAAAATACAGGTATTATGTGATATTTGTTGATGACATTTCTCGTAAGTGTTGGATCTTCTTCATGCAGAAGAAGAGCGAGACATACTCAAAGTTCTGTGAGTTCAAGGCACTGGTTGAGAAAGAATCGGGGAAGCAGGTGAAGGCTCTTAGGAGCGACAATGGTGGTGAATTCATCTCTGGTGAATTCAAGGACTTTTGTAGCATAGAAGGAATTCGAAGAGAGCTCATAGCACCTCATAACCCACAGCAGAACGGGGTTGTTGAGCGGAAGAACAGAATGATCGTGGGTGTTGCACGGGCGATGTTGCATGATCAGGGCCTACCCATTCACTTGTGGGCTGAGGCATGCAATACTGTAGTATATGTGCAGAACCGTTGTCCTCACAAGATACTTGGCATGAGTACACCCGAGGAGGCGTTTTCTGGTAAGAGGCCTGATATTTCCCATTTGAGGATTTTTGGTTCACCTGTTTACATTCATGTGACGAAGGATGCCAGGAAGAAGCTGGAGCCAACTGTAGAGGTTGGGATATTTGTGGGGTACACCGATATGCCCCACAACTATCGTGTGTATTTTCCAGACAGTCGCAAGACTGTTGTGCGACGGGATATCAAATTTCAGGAGGAGAAAGCCATGAAGTGTTCGCTTGAGAGGGAGCCACACTTGCATGCAAATGAGGAGCTATTAGTTCCTAAGGATGAGTCTCAGGATGTGGATCAGCCACAAGATGAGGTTCATGGATTGGAAGAGACCACTCAGGTAGCGCCAACCATCAGAGAGCAGAAGCACACTACAGAAGCTGAGCGACTGGCTCAAGATGCAGAGAAGGTTGTAGGAGCACCTACATCACAGTGCAGATAGAGACAGTCACCTGACCGATATACTGGATACATGGCTCTTATGAGCAAGTGTATCGTGATAGAGCCATCCTCTTTCAAGGAAGCTGTGGAGGACCCAACATGGGTAGATGCCATGGTGGAAGAGTATGATTCGATTGTCAGAAACAGTGCATGGGAGATCGTCCCGAGACCGAAAGGGAAATCAGTGGTGGGTTTGAGATGGATCTACAAAGTGAAGCAGGCAGCTGACGGGAGTGTGGAGAAGTATAAGGCAAGATTTGTTGCCCAAGGCTTTTCACAGATAAAGGGGATCTATTATGAGGAGACCTTTGCACCTGTCGCAAGGTATTCTTCCATATGGACGATTCTTGCTCTCTTAGCGCAGATGGGGTGGCACATTCATCAGATGGATGTGAAGACTGTGTTCCTCAATGGAGTCATTGAGGAGGAGGTGTACATAGAGCAGCCCGAAGGTTTCGAGATCTTCAGCAGCGAGTCGCATGTGTGCAGGCTCAAGAGAGCGCTGTATGGGTTGAAACAAGCACCTCGTGCTTGGTACACACGGATAGATAGTTATTTCACCGGACTTGGATTCTCCAAGAGTGAGGCAGATCCTAACCTATACCAGATTGTGGTGGAGGGTAAGTTTCTGATCATTGTACTTTATGTAGATGATTTGATTTTGACAGTTGATGAGCTGTTGATACTCTCATGCAAGGAGGATCTTGCAAAAGAGTTTGAGATGAAGGACTTGGGCCTCCTTCATTATTTCCTGGGATTGGAAATTTGGCAGCGCAGTGGTGGACTATTTGTTTCTCAGGGTAAGTATGCCCGGGAGATACTGGAGAAGTTCAACATGCATGGCCGCAAGCCTGTTGATACTCCTCTTCCTGGTGGATGGAGGAAGGAGGATGCTACTTCAGCGGAGGTAGTGGATGCCACTGTTTATCGACAGTTGGTGGGGTCGCTTATGTATCTGGTCAATACACGACCCAACATATGCTATGCAGTTAACCAGCTTTCACAAGCTATGGTTAAGCCTACCAAGCTCTTTTGGACGGCGGGGAAGCATGCATTGAGATATCTCAGAGGCACATCAGGATATGGATTATGGTACAGACAGTGGAATGAGGTGAGGCTATGTGGCTTCACGGATGAAGATTGGGCAGGGAGCCCAACGGACAGAAAGAGCACATCTGGAGGGATTTTCAGTATCGGGTCGACAACAGTTTCTTGGTACAGCAGGAAGCAGAGATCCGTGGCACTCAGTTCAGCAGAGGTCGAGTATATGGCAGCGAGTTTGGCTGCATGCAAGGCTATATGGATGAGGAAGATCCTGGTCGGGTTGTTCGGTTCACACTTGGATCCTACTGTGATTTATTGTGATAATCAGAGTTGCATCAAACTCTCGTTTAATCCAGTATTTCATGATAGATCTAAACACATTGACATCCGGTATCATCATATCAAAGATTGTGTGCAGCGGAAGATCATGTTACTTTCATACATTCCTACGGAGGATCAGGATGTTGATATCTTGACGAAGGCGCTCACCAGGAGCAAATTCGAATACCACAAGGGCAGGATAGGGGTTGCAGATAATCCATATCTTGTTGAGAGGGAGTGTTGAGATTGCAACAAGATGATGAGCTTAGTGGAAAGGAGTCGCCTTCACTAAGTGGGCCCGCAGGTTATTTTTGGCGCAAAGTCTATTTTTAGACTATGTCTATTTTTAGACATATGGATCATGTTCTATGAGTTGCAGGATGCTATTTGTGGATGGTTGGTCAAGTAAGAAAAAATAGATGGACTTCTATTTTTAGACATACTGGGCGGAATCTATTTTTAGATTGCCAGTCTAAAAATAGATATGTCGAATATTATTAGCTCTTAATAATATTTGGACTCTAAACATTATCTTATTCTCTTTGAGCACTTCAGTTAAGTGCACAGATGTGGCACAGGAGCTGATAGAAGGAATTACGCTATTCCTGAGGGTTAAGTGGAGCTATTGCATGGATACTTCAGTTAGAACTCATGTGACACAGTTTGGTGGAGTTGATTGAGGAAGTTAGTGGAGTTGTATTCAGTTTAACTAATCTAAACATAGTTGAGCTATTTGTATCCAGTTTAACTAATTGATACAATTAGTGAGAGTGGTGTGAATTAATTATTAATTAATTCACTAATTATAAACTCATAAATCAACTAAAGAATGCATCAATTAACTTCAGTGCATGGACAGTTTCAGTGGAGACCAGTGCAGAAATAGGTGAAAGAGCAGGTTAACTATCAGTTGTGACTATACTGTTGCTATTTGCAACACATAGATAGGTGGAGTAGCCCATGAGGATTGCGCAGTTCAAGCCAGGTGGTTTATCTATTTAATGAAGCCATCCCATAGCATTAATTACGCAATAGAGGCTGGCTATCAAGTGGCAAAAGATTGGAGCATGTGTTTTGCTAGATCTAGCTTGATAGTGTGTAGCAATTGAGGGTTTGCATGAGAGCTTGTGAGGAGATTTTGTACTATGATTGTTACATGATCTCCATGACATATAATATACATATAGTTTGGGTTTTCAGCTTTAAGCTTTCCCATTAAATACTGTGTTCATATGTGTGATTGTTTGTGGTTTTAATGTATGCATGCAATTGATTTTATTTCCGCATGTGATGATCAATGGTAGAAGAGATTCTGTATTATGCATGAAGCTAAAATAGTGTGTGATCAGGAGAATCTCAGTGAATAACATCTCAGTTATTCAAATTTCTACATTACCATCGGGGTCTTGGTTTAATATGTCTTTGACGATGGTATTAGGAACAAAAGCGATGACATCATAATGCAAGATGTAAACTCGGAAATCTTTCAGTGCTTTTACCAATGCGAATGCCTGTTTTTCCATGATGTTATATTTCAAGGGAGCATCTCTCAGGGATTTTCTAAAAAGGCAGTGGGTTGCTCTTGCCCTGCTGCATTTTTTTGCAACAACACAACAGCTATTGTGTGTTCTGAGGCAAATGAAAAAATGTAAAAATATTTGGTGAAATCAGGACTTATCAATACTGGTGTTTCAGTTAGGGCCTTTTTAACTAGTTCAAAATATTTTTTGGCTTCCATAGTCCATTTAACCCCGACCTCCTTTTTCAACATATTTGTGATATCTCTCAGAAGTTCGGCAGGATTTGGGATGAATCTTCTCAAGAAATTAATCTTTCCGATAAAGGATTGCAGCTCCTTTATGTTTCTGGGGTGACTTATTTGTAATATGCCTTCGATTCTCAGGAGGTTTATTTTTATTCCCTCTTCTGAAATGATGTGACCTAGGATTTTTCCTTCTTCTAGACCGAAAAGTGTTTTCTTGGGGTTTAGGGATAAACAATATTTTCTACATTTGTTAAAAACCTTTCTTAAGTGCGCCAGGTGTTCTTCATCTGATTTGGAATATACCGTAATATCGTCAAGATATATGACTATGAAATAACCTATGTCTTCTGAGAAGGCTACGTCCATGGCTCTTTGGAATATGGCGCCAAAATTCATCAATCCAAAGGGCATTTTAATGTACATGAAAGTGCCCCAAGGTGTGGTGAAAGTTGTTTTGTGTTGATCAGTGGGGTAAACCAGCACTTGGTTATAACTAGAAAAACCATCAAGTAATGAGATCCTTTTAGCACCTACTACCTTTTGAAGTATGTGGTCCTTTTTGGGCAATGGATAGTTGTCCTTTAAACAAGCTCTATTTAGGTTTCGAAAGCCGATACAGAGTCTGATTTCACCAGTATTTTTCCTAACTGATACTAGATTTGAAACCCACTCAGAGTACCTAAGGGACACTATTATCCCAGCATCATACATATTTTTTATTTCCTTTTCAACCAACGGTAGTAAGACTGGCTTTATTCTTCTTAACTTCTATTTGAAAGGCTTCTAGTTTTCTTTAAGGGGAATCTTATGTTGAATGATGCTTGTGTCATATGATTTCAGATCTTGGTATCCCCATGCGAACACATCTTTAAATTCTTTAAACAACTTGATGTACTTTTGCTTTATGTGAGGAGGGAGGGTTTAAAATATTTTGATCTTTCTTGGTTCTTCCAGGCTTCCTATGTTATATTCTTCTAAGTCAACCTCGGTAGATTCCATTTTTGGCTTTTTGGCCACATCGTTAAAATCAAACAATTATTCTAAAGGTGCAAGCCCTCTGGGTATGGTGTCATTTTCACAGTGTAAGACTTCAAGTTCCCTTTGGTCTATGTCCTCTCCTATCTTAGTTTCATATGAATGATTGACCAAGTTTACATCTGTCCAAGAAGGTAAATTTGGCTCTTGATCTTGATTTTTTCCACGTTTCTTTTCTTCATTTTCTAAGTCTGTTTTGGTTACTTCAAATTCATTCCTAGATTGTAAGAAATCATCAATTTTATCGTCATCTTTGAATATTTTCCAATGGTCAATATTATCTAGTATTGTAGGGTGATGTTTGACCTGAATACTGTATTGCTCGCTTAAACATGGTATTTGGCCATTTCTTACAGCAAAGGTGAGCTCATTTGCTAGGCTATTTTGAACCCTAGGAATATAAGTGAGTTCATATTTTTCAAAGGTTTTGAGGATGTCTAAAGCTGCATTCCTGTATTCTCTTAGTCTTTGGTTTTTTGTCGAATATTCACCTTTGATTTGCCTAATTACAAGTTCTGAATCTCCCTGGGCTGATATTTTCTTGGCGCCTAAGTCCTTAAGTATGTGCAAACCAAGGAGAAGGGCCTCATATTCCGCAATGTTATTAGTACATTGGAATTCTAATCTGAAAGAATGACCTTCATTAGTATTGTGTATCCAGATGTCGGCCCCCGAACCAGTTTTTCCACAAGAACCGTCAAAGATTATACTCCAAAGAGCTTCTCTTTCATAAAAGATACTAAGCTATTTTTCAGGTTTCTTGGAGCTTTGGTCATCAGTTGCTTCATTTAGTAATGGGAAATGTGGTTTTGATGGTTTGAAATCCTCTTCATTTTCTTTTATCTTTTCATTTATATCACTTTAATTGTATAAGATAAAAGAATCTAAATGGGAGTGTTGTTTGGCTTATCCTGGTTGCTAACCATGTATTTCATGTGAGTTTCTCGGTATAATCTCCTAGTCTGGTTGAAAACTGGGATGGTAGCAAATGACATGTCCATTTGAAGCTTACCTTGTATTTTGGCAGCCCATGCCCTTGATAGTAGCATTCCATACTTAGGAGGAATATCGGCCACTACTACGTCCATGACTAGGTTTTTTGCCGGTAGTTGTGTCAAAGCAAAACACAGGTTCTTTATTAGCCCTAAGCATTTGACCCGACTTAAATCGAAGGAGTACAGGTCCTTGTAAGGTTGAGTTACCTCTAGACCCAGGTTTTCCATGATTTCTTTAGGCATGAGGTTATGGGAGGCACTAGAATCTAACATGGCATTATGTAATATCTTTTCTTGTATGTTCAAGCTTACATAGAAAGGAGAGACAGTTCCTTCTTGATATTCACCTTCTATTTTGGGGCCGAACAAGAGCTCGGGTTTGTCATCAGTTAGATTTAAAGTATCTGCCTCATTTCCTAAATCAAAAACTTTGAAGATTTGAGATCTATACCTACCTATACCCCTTAATTAGCTCAGTAAGGGGTATGGTTATTTTTATTTTTGAAATTTCCCCTTCGAAGCTAAAAGGAGTTTGTAGTTTGGACAGATTTGTTTCCGCTTTTTCAGACATGACTTTCTCTATGTTCTTAATTTGTTGACTCTGGTTCGGGCCTTGGTTCAACAAAGCCATCTCGAGAATCTTTGTGGAAGTACTAGGAGCCTCTGAGCCAAAACTTGTTTGAATAACTTTATCTTGGTTTTGGTCAGTTTTCTTGACCATGATTTTGTTGCTGTCCACTGCTTTTTTAAGGATGGTATCAGGGGTTCTAGCAGTGTCTGAGCTACCTTTCTTGGAGTTGTCTTGGTTTTTTCTACTTCTAAGGTCATACTGCCCGTGCGCTTCTATTATGGCATTCTAAAAATCTATGGCAGGATCTTCGAGATCTTCATAGTTGGTTTCATCTTGATTTGAAGAGAAGAATGTTTGTTCTTCTTTTGTGAGGTATACCTCACTTTCGTTATCAGAACCTAAGAGGTTCAAATGACTTTCATCAATGGGTTTTGTATCCCTCTCATCTTCATCAACATAAATTTCACTGAAGGATGGCCTGATCTGTTGGTCCTTTTCCCTTGGTTTATTTTTAGACTGGTCTCTTCTAAAGTTTTGGTTCTGATTTTGAGGGTTTGGCTGGTTGCCCTTAAGAGGTGCTTTTTCGCTCATTTTTTCCCACATCTTTGTCATGGATTTGACCAAGCCATCTATTCTATGATTTGAGGAAGATACCGAAGGGGCAATTTCGTCATGGTATGTGAATCCCTTTTCTGCTCTTATCCTAGCTCTCTTTTCAGCTAAGTTGGCTTCTACATTTATAGCCACTCTTTGCATTTCTTCCAAGGTAGGGGGGTCTTTGTCTCTTAGTTGATAAGTCATGTCTGGGTCAAAGCCTTCGGGGAACTTTTCCAAGGCTAAGCCAAGTGAAGGTTTGAAGTGAGGTGGGAGGGTGTTATACACACTATTGAACCTAGTGCAGTATCCTTGGACACTTTCCCCATTTTCCCGTTTGAGATTGTTATACTCTGACAGGATTTGAATGGGGTTATTTCGGATTTCCCACATGTTTATAAAGGTTTGGTAGAGTTCTAGGAGATTGTGGATGCTGTTTGGAGTTAAGCTCTTAAACCATTTTTTGAGTTCTCCGCCCAGGCTTTGGGCGAACATCCTCATTCTGATGGTCTCGTCTTCTATTTCCATGTATTCAAAGGCATTGCTAATCCTATCTACATGCTGTTGAGCTGTGGTAGTCTCAACTCCGGTAAAGTGCGGGATTTTGGATTGATAGTCATTTTTTAAGGGAGCCAAAGGCTGTGGAAACACCAAGGGTGCATACCAGGCTGCCATGACGGGAGCTAATGGATGATGTAAAAAATGAGGGCTTGTGGGACGAGCTGAGGTGGTTTGAAAAGTAGTGGTTTGGATGGGTGTGGCGGATGTACTTGGACTAGTGATCTGATTTTGAGCAGATCTGGTGTTGAGCCTCAAGATTGTGCTTTCTCTCATCTTACTTTACCTCATTTTCCTTTGTCCATTGTTATCCCAGACCCAATTGATCAATGAATTTAGTTAAAATTACTTTTAGAATGATTAATATGACTGACTTGCTAAGTTTTGTGATTTTTGTCATTGTAATGCATTTTGACTGGAACTAGCTGCAGAATGCAGACATTCCGTAGCTAACCGGCAATTTTGCAGTTGTCTTCACGTTTGGGTATGTTCCAGGTGGCCTCTCAAGAAAAACCGCATATGGGTATATTCCACGTCATGTCTACATTGTTCGTTGCTCACCATGAAGGAAGAAACGAATTCTGGATATGGTTTTGGTACGTGGGAACACATTTAAGAAGGCAGACTTCTAATAGGACTGTCTTAGTCCAGATGTCCTTTTCCTTTTTATGCAGCCACTTCAAGATTCCTAATGTGATTTCGATAAGGAAAGACAATGATCCTGGAATTGTTGCAAGTTCTGTTATGTACATTTGTTATAAAAACACTTGGGAAACCGAGAGCTAGGCTAGATTTTGTTTTCAGATTTTGCTTAGATTTTGTGCTACATTTCTGAAGACGCAGATTGCTTTGTTCAAGTTATTTCACCTTTAATGAAGAAGACAGTGTTGTTTTGAAAAGCGTTGAGTTGATTTGGTGTTAGATTCCGTCTGGTGGTAGAGGGCCCCTGCCTCCTGCACGGTTTTAATCGCATAATTTAGATAAGTATCTTAGCTGCCTTTACGTTTTTGAAGTTTGAATTCATAAATGTTTTCATTAGCCACTATAGTTATACTCGTTCTAAAAACTCTTCCAAAAGATTATAATGATGAATGGGAAATGGCTATAGTGTTGTAGGATTTAATTGAAGTTTCTTGTGTTCACTATCACAGTTACATTTGTTCTAAACACTCTTCCAAAAGAAGAAACTCTTCCAAAAAATCCTTATGATGTCCAAAGCATGACTGTGGTGATGAATGTTTTAGTTGTTTTTTTTTCACTAAGTAACATAGCTGCTCTTGCTCTTAAAACGCTCTTCCAAAATATCATAATGATGGGTATGAGATAGCTGTGTTATCTTAGTTTTTAAATTGCTTTCAGTCTTTGAGTTTGCATTTGCACTAAATTGTACAGTCAGGATTGTTCTAAGAAACTCTTCCAAAATACCAATCATGATGGACAAACAAGCTGTATAATCCCATAGAATAATGCATGATAGCTTAGTTAGGATGCTCCGGAGTCTAATTGCATTTAACTCATGCTCTGTATTTTGTTTTGAGTTTGATAATGACTTGTTAGTTCAGCACTGTTTTAGACTAGTGACATCTTAAGTTCAGTTTTAGCTTAACTCATTGCATTTGCACTCCACATTCAGTTGTCATCCACTGCATATTAGATTACTTCAGTTGTTAAAATTAACAAAACCGCCTTCATTATTTACAAACCTCTTCTTGTTCCAAATCTATAATTGATTCATAAACATAGGAACAGAAGACAGTATCATTTCAAGGCCTGAGGTACTTTTGCAACTTCTTTACTACTTCAACATCACTAAGTTGCAGAATAGAGTTAAGAACTAGTTTTAGAATAAAGATCTTATGATGGTATCAATGTTTTCCTCCAAATATGCTTCAATAATCCTCTAATCATGGATAAAATGTTGCATCATTATAAGCTAGTTGTTTAATTGTTTAAATTAGGAGAATTTGCATACTTAGCTTAGGAGAATTTGCATATTCAGCTGACCACTTCTCAAGCTTTCTCTCAAAATACTTTTGATGAAAGAATTGGACAAGTTGAGTTTATGTTTTGAGTCATTTGTTTAAAAGTCATTATCAAGCTTTGTTTCTGTTTAGTCATAGTTTAGATTTGAGTTTGTTTCAATAGTTACCTTTGCATTTGCCACTTTTCATCAACCAATTAGGCTTCACTCTGTTTTAATCATTAGCTTCTTTCCACTAGCTTTCTAGTCATTTTCCTTGTGAACATAAATCATTACAAAAGACCAAAAACATCATAAAACACTAAACACAACGCATTAAGAGACAAAACACTTAGGCACATACGGTGCACTTCACTTCAGCAGTTTACCAACCCTGGTTGACAATTAAATGAACTCAATTTAGGAGACTAGATTAAGACCGAACATTTTGGCGTCGTTGCCGGGGAAGTGAAAACTAGGTAACCTTTGTTTCTTAGCATCCAAAAACAATTATATGCGTAGGGAGAGAGATTCAAGGGGAAGATTTATATGCAGCAGAAGCAGAAGTTTGATTTCTAGAGCACCACTTGTTTCATCTAGATCCAGAGCTAGTACACCTTCAACTCAAACCCACATTCCATCCTTTACTGATCCTGGACTTCTAGAAGATCTAAGGTCAACTATTCCATTAGAGAAACCTTCCACTTCATCCACTGAACCTGCCATAGAAGAAGATCTAAAAACTCCTGTTAGGGACACAAATCTTTCCACTTCCACAGGAGAGTCAATCATGGCAGAAGAAGGAGGAGGAGGAGTCTTTAATGGAGAACACACACTATTTGGAGGTAGAGGTAGAGGTAGAGGAGAAAGAGGTAGAGGTGCAGATGGAGGAAGAGGTAGAATAGGAAGCTCTTTTGGGTTCCCTATAATTGATGAAGAAACCAATACAACCATGAAAAACATTTCACCCTCTGTCCTTCCAAACTTCTATGGACTTAAAACTGAAGATCCTGAAACCTTCTTATTTGAATTTGAAGTGTTGTGTAGAACTTATGACTACTTACAAGATGCTCAAAAACTGAAATTATTCCCTTCAACCTTGAAAGGAGCAGCATTGAAGTGGTTTATGAGTCTGATCAGCAGTTCTATTAGAACATGGGAAGACATGAAACAAGCATTTCTAGAGAGGTATTTGGATTATTGTATGCCGGTTAATCATAAGGAAGAAGTGTTCAAGATATTACAAAAAGAAGATGAAAATTTGGAAGATTTTTTGGAGAGATTTAATTACAACATCAAAAGAGAAAAAATGGAAAACGTAGATCAAGACACCTTAAAAGCTCTTTTGTTGAAAACAATTAGGGATGAATGGTTGGATATCCTCAACATGATGGGAAAAGGGGATATATCACAGCTCACATTACCTGAAATATCTGAGTTATGTATCAACCTTTCAAGAGGGAAATCTAAAACTATCAAAGGTCCAAGAGATCCTGCTCTTGCAAGGGCAAGTAAGTCTGCTTCTGGGACAGTAAGTAGATCAGAAATAGGTCACATGCTTGATGATTTTAAATCTGACATCTTAGGGAGTCTTAGTGAACAAATATACACCCTCAAGATACAAAACAAGCAAAAGGCTGAATCTGATGCCTTGGAAATCTTTTGTCCCAAATGTAGAAAGAAACATGCCTTGAGAGAGTGTCCTTTGGATGTAAAAGTTGTAGAAACCTCTGTTATTTGTTCTGAGAAACATGAGACCAAGAATTTTCCTTCTCTTCCTGGTCTCAAGGCTGTCTTTCAGGAGGAAACTCCTACAGATTCCACAGAGTCTCTCAATTTTGTATCTAGAAGGCCTTGGCAGGGACCTCAAATACAAGGATTCCATGATCAAATGTATAATCAACCTCCACCTTGGAATTCTTGGCAGCAACCTTGGCCCCAATTTCAAAATCAATCTCAATCTTGGGCACAAGGAATACAAAGTCCCTATGGAAGATACTCTCCATACTATCAGTATCCACCATCTTATCCACCATACCCACACTTTTATCCTCAAAATCCTCAACAAAATTTTCCTCAAAATCTTCAACAAAATTTTCAACAAAGTCCTCAACAACATCATCAGAACCAACCACATCAAAATCAACCACTCACATTACCATTTCCTCAAAAATCAAATCAATTGCCTGCTCAACCCATACCGAACCCCAATAATAAAAATCCTCAGAACACATATATGATAGAAGGACAATAGTTTCCAACTTATTTAATTACTCCTCTAGACCTTAGTGATGTTCAACTTAGGTCTGGAAGATTACTTGAAAAGAGGAAACCTTCCGTGATCATACAAGAACAAGATAACTCTGAGGAAGACTCTCTACGGGTGAATAAAAGTCTTGAGGAAGACACATCCTTTCAAGGCCCAAACACTGAAAAATCAAAGAAAAAAGATCCAATAAATTCAACTCCTGTATTAGAGCAACCATCCACATCTACTTCTATACCTCCCTTTCCGGAAAGACTACAAATTGATAAAGGTGTAGAAAAACAAATCATGGTGCCTAATTATGATTTCCTAGATGAGCTGAGAAATGTTTGCAATAAATTCCATTATTACAAGCCATCAAGGAAATTCCAATTTTAGCCAAAACAATAAAGGAGTTGAGTATGAAGAAAACAAGAAAAAGAATAAGAGAAACAAAGAAAATTCAACTGGCAGGACAAATAGCAGACATTATGATGGGCAAGATTTCTATTCCAAAATATCTTGACCCAGGAAATCCAGTTGTCAAAATTCACATCAATGGAATTGAAATCCAAAACACACTCATTGATTTAGGAGCAGCAATCAATATCATGAGTAGACAAATCATGGATAAACTGAAACTTCCTAATCTTCTCTTTACACCCACACTATTACAATTAGCAGATAGATCTGTGATCAAACCATATGGGGTAATAGAAGACATTCTAGTGTCCCTAGATTCTTGGGAGTACCCTGTGGATTTCATGATCCTAACTCCTAAGAATAATTTAGGAGGACATCCTGTTATATTAGGAAGACCTTGGTTGGCTACAGCTGATGCTTTTATTAGTTGTAGATCCGGTGATATGTATATCTCTGATGGTAGTTCAACTAAGAAATTCACTTTATATCCTCCAGCTAGGACAATTACAGATTTAGATGACACTCAATGGATAGAGGATGAAGAAGATTTACAACCTCGCTTCACAATTTCAGAAATTAGTGAAGATAATCAAATTTTGAATACTCTAGAAAATTTTGAATCCTCTCCAGAACATAAACATGAATCATTTCAAGAGGGATCTAATATTGAGTTTTTGTCATCAAGGCAGATGTCTCTTCATTCTATGGACAAATTTGGTAGCTCTACAAGTGAGATTTTTCCAGGCAAAACTTTGAACATAAACAAGAACCTAGAAAAATCTCAACAAGAAGAGTTAGTCAAAGTATTACAGAGAAATTATTCTGCATATGCATGGGAATACACTAACATGAAAGGGATAAGTCCCAAGAATTGCACTCATCACATCTATATAGAGGAAAATTGCAAACCAATCAGACAACCTCAAAGACGGATGAATCCAAATCTTAGGGAAATTGTTAAAGAAGAATTGCAAAAATTGTTAAATGTCAATTTCATCTATCCTATTTCAGATAGTTAGTGGGTTTCTCCTTTGGTAATTGTGCCAAAGAAAAATGGAAAATGGAGGGTATGTGTTGACTACCGAGAACTAAATAAAGCTACTCTTAAAGACCATTTTCCCTTACCTTTCATAGATCAAGTGTTAGATACATTAGCTGGAAAAAAGTACTTCTCATTCTTAGATGGGTTTAGTGGTTACAACCAAATCCAAGTAGCACTTGAAGATCAAGACAAAACCACATTTACCTGTCCTTGGGGTACTTATGCTTACCGAGTATTTCCATTTGGATTATGCAATGCACCTACAACATTCCAAAGGGCAGTATTAGGAATTTTTTCAGATCTAATACATGATTGTGTAGAGGTGTACATGGATGATTTCACAGTTTATGGAAACTCATTTGAAGAAGCTTTAGAAAACTTGGAAAAAGTCTTAAAGAGATGTCAAGAAGCAAATCTTTCACTTAGTCATGAAAAATGTTTTATGATGTTTACTGAAGGTATTGTTTTAGGGCATCACATTTCAGGGGATGGGATTAGAGTTGATGAGTCAAAAGTCGAAGTCATCTCTAACTTATCTATTCCAAGTTGTCAAAGAGATGTTAGAAGTTTTCTAGGATTTACAGGATATTATCGGAGATTTATAGAAAACTTCACCAAGATAGGATCTCCACTCTTCAAATTACTTACCAAAGATTGTGAATTCAAATGGACTTCTGATTGCCAGTTAGCTTTTGAAACCCTGAAAACCAAAATTTCTGAAGCACCTATATTAAGGGGACCTAACTGGAAGTTACCTTTTCATATCTCGACAGATGCTTCCGATATAGCTCTAGGAGCAGTATTGGGGCAGAAAGACTTGATTCCCTATGCCATCTATTATATCAGTAAAAATTTGACTCCTGCAGAGTTAAACTATACTGTAACTGAAAAAGAGTTTTTAGCCGTTGTTCATGCCATAAACAAATTTAGACACTATATAACAGGCTATGAAACTTTTGTTCACACTGATCATTCTGCAATTAGATACTTAATGAACAAATCAATTACTAATGGCAGAGTCATAAGATGGTTATTGATTTTACAAGAATTCAACATTACCATTCTAGATAGGCCTGGAAAACAAAACACGGTAGCTGATTTCCTATCTAGACTCCAAAACATCAAAGATGACACTCCAGTTGAAGATCAATTTCCTGATGAATATCTTTTTGCAATTTCTACTCACACTCCATGGTTTGCTGATATTGCTAATTATTTAGTTTCAGGAAAATTTCCTTCAATAATGAATGCAAGGGATAAAAGAAAAATCATTCATGATAGTGAAAAATATTCATGGGTTGCTAATGACTTGTACAATACAGGTCCAGATTTAATCATTAGAAGGTGTGTTCGTGAAGATGAAATGCCTGAGATTCTCAAAGCATGTCATGATGAACCTTGTGGCGGACACTTTGTTGATAAGAGGATAGCCTATAAGATCCTTAATTAGGGATATTATTGGCCATCCTTGTTTAAAGATGCTAAAGAGTATGTCAAAAGGTGTGACAGTTGCCAAAGAGTAGGGAAACCTTCTCCTTCAGGTGAAATGCCATTACAACCTCAGGTACATATTGAACCTTTTGAAAAATGGGCTTTGGATTTTGTAGGAACTATTAGTCCTCCATCAAGACAGAAAAGGTATATATTAGTTTGCACTGATTATGTTACTAAATGGGTAGAAGCCAAGCCATTACTTGTTGCTAATGAATCATCTGTAATTACTTTTCTTTTTGAGGATATTTTTACTCGTTTTGGTGTTCCAAGGGAAATTGTTACAGATCAAGGAGCTCAATTTACATCAAGGCTAGTGGAGCAAATGATGGAGAGATACAAAATCAGGCATAGAAAATCTACTCCTTATCATCCACAAGCAAATGGTCAAGTGGAATCTACTAATAAGGTCATTGAAGGAATCCTAACAAAGACTGCTCATTTACATAGAAGAGATTGGGTAGATAGGCTTCCTGAAGCCTTGTGGGCCTATAGAACTACATGGAGAAACACAACAGGCCATACTCCTTATGAGCTTGTTTATGGAAAGCAAGTTTTGTTTCCCATATAATTCCAAATTCAAACCTTCAAAATGGCAGTTCAGCTAGGACTTGATTTGACGGAGGCACAAAAGCATAGACTGGAGCAAATTAATGAATTGGATGAGATCAGACAAGATGCAGTTCAGAAAACAAGTCTAGTCCAACAGCAAAAGGCTAGATGGCATGACAAGTACATCAAAGAGAAGAAATTCAAAGAAGGTGACTAGGCTCTCTTGTTTGATTCAAAATTCAAGGATTTTCAAGGTAAATTTCAGACACATTGGCTTGGGCCATATGAAATTGTTGAAATTTTTGATAATGGAGCAGTAAAAATCAGAACTATAGATGAAGAAGAGGTCACTTTTCTTGTGAATGGTCATAGATTGAAGCTATATCACAAACCACTCTCAAGGGAAGAATTTGTCAAGAAGTTACAAGAAAGCAGTGATGTGAAGTTAATGAAGAAGAATCTTTCTTCTTCATCAACTTGATTAAATTTTCTGAAGCATTTCTCTTTGAAAAAAAATTTTGAAAAAAATTTTAAAAAAATAAAATAAAGGTATAAACATGAAAACCAATCATTGATTGGCATGTTTATACAGAAAAGATAGGGTGAAAATCAGAGTTTTTCTGACACTCTAACTTTTCCCATTTTGTTTTTGCAAGCAGCTGTTACAAAATCATAAGTTCAGATCCATTGTACTTATGATCCATTTCATTTCATTCACTTATCCATCCATACCCCATTTCATTCATTCATTCATACTTCACTTCATTCCATATATCATTCATCTCATTCCATACTTCATCCACCTCATTTCCATGTCAAAATTTAAAGTTTGATGTCTTGCTGTAAATGAGTAACACATGTCATGGATTGCAGGGCAGTTCTTATATTCTTCCACTCCATTTCATAAACTGAATCCATTCCATTTCATCATCCACTTCATACATATCATAAATCATCATCCATCTTCATTCATGCCATATAACATTCCAAACCACTCCATTCCATTATCAAAATACTCTACAGGTACATTCTGCAGCTTAACAGACATTCTGCAGCTGATCAGACTTTCCGTAGCCAGACAGTCATTCCACAGCTACAAATCCTGAAGGCATTAGTCAGAAAACATTAGAATTGCAACAAAATGATCTAGTGTATCCATG
>JAXQQM020070612.1:0-109073 GCA_034641835.2 Pinus albicaulis | reverse complement strand
GAAATACCATACACTTTATACATTTTTTAACCTAAGCGAGAAAATGATCAAAACTTCAAAGGAGTGCCATTTACAAACTGGTTGACCAAATGAAGTGAAATAAGTATCGTTGGAAAGATTGTAAAAAAAACGGATTCATTAAAGCAATCAAAATAAAATTTCGAGGAAGATAAAAAATGACAAAAAATATAAAATAATTAATTTAATGAAAATCCTAAAAGGTGTTTAGCTAAAAATTTTGTAGAAAGGGTCCCCATTATTTGAAGTGCATAAGTTAAAAATGGGGCGGGGGTTGTGTTTTACCACAATAGATACAAATATTTCGATGAAAGTATTAGTCACTGATATTTAGGGACCGTGAACCACATAGAAATAAAAATATATTATTAAAAAAAAAAGTGTAGCGGTCATTTATTTACTTTCGAAGAATATAAATCTTTTAAATGCCAAAGCATGGCTAATGGTTTATGTTCTAACCCATTTTCTCTATGGAAATAAATCACTTGTAACATATAGGAAAAAATAGTTCGATGGGAGCCCATTAGTTGAATCTAGTTGGAAGACTGGATCTTTTGAAATTAGTGTTGTCAACTCTCTCTATCTTCCAATTTTCAACCCCACTTGCCCAATAGGAATTAAACAATAATTAGCTCAATATATGAGGTGTTTTTATTTAGCAAGGGAAAAAAATAAATTCTAAGAGACTTCATTTGGTGAATTAGGTTATTGTCAGGGCTCCTAAGCCCCATGGAAAGTTGGGAATCAAATATCCCTATTTGATGGACTTGGTTTTGGGGATTAATATATCATGGAGGTGGATCAGTGGGAAGTATAACTAATGGAAAAAAAAGTAGTCACAAAAATACTTCGAGGGTCCTTGATCCAGGTGGATATTGGTGGCCACCCACCTTTTCCACTTGGGCCCCCACCATTGTCTCTTTCAGTTTTTCAGTTTCGGCATAACTTACTATTTTTAGCAGTTTTTTGGGTCCTGAACTTTCGGAGCCGTTTTGAGGCCCTAAACGACGTTTTTTGGGTAGAGGACTACCAATTCGTCCTAAGAGTTGTAGTCCTCGGATAGAGCTTTCTAATGATGTATCATGTGCGTCAAACGGAGATAGTATGCCAAAGTTACGTCCCTGGGAAGTTGAAACACCAATTTACCCAAACGGGGCCCATAGTTTGGCGCTTCATCTCCTAGGGTTAGGTTTTTGGGATGTTGAGGGTTCTCCATTGTTTCTCAATAATAAATAGGCCCTCGAGCCTCATTGCAACTCAGTTCAGAGGCCTGTAGCCGCCACATCTCTTCTCAGAGATAGCTACCAGTGCCCTAGCTAGTTTTATTTCCATTCTGTCTGTAAGCAAATTTCAGTTCTTTGATATTAATGAAATGAAGTGTTATTTCCGCTGCATCTCTGTATTTATGGTTATGTGTTTATTCTGTTGCGTTTCTGCATAAATCCGGATCAGTGGTATCAGAGGGGTCTGCTTTTTCTCGATCCTTCTTTGCATGTCCCCAACGAGGTCGGGGTATAAGGAGCTAGGGCTTGATCTAGTGGAACCTTTGCAAGATCAGCCTCGCAAACCTCGACGGACGCCCATGGGGGACGAAAAGAAAGATGAGGGAGCAGGAGATCCTATCAAAATATTGCTCTAGGAGGCCCTCGAAAGACAAAGGAACGTGATGATGGATAACTTTGCTCAGATCCTTCAACGGCTACCCACCGGCGGCGCATCTGCATCCAGCAGCCACTCTGGAGGCGCGACTCCTTTTAAGGTACAAGTAAATTTTGACATTCCCATATTTGAGGGTCAAATAGACGCGGATGCCGTAGATAGATGGTTGAATCTGTTAGAAGGATATTTCTCGGTTCATGACTTTTCAGACCGGGAGAAGATTATTTTTGCACTCCTCAAAGCTACCCCCCATGTTAAGGACTGGTGGGAAACCTACTGTGAGAACAAGGACCAGACAGAACCCTCTCTGTTCTCGGTTGTACCAACTTGGAATTCTTTCCGAGATGTCGTCAAGGAACAGTACTATCCCATGGGGAGCTATGAGGACAAGTACATACAATGGACCACGCTGCGACAACAAAGGGATCAAGATGTGCACGAGCTGACGAATCTGTTCCATACCCTGCGCACAAAGTTGGGTATCAAAGATTGAGAGAAACATTTGGTGCTAAAGTATCGCAGTTGTCTGCACAGATACATTCAGGAGGAAATGGAGTTCCTCGACATCTCCTCGCTTGGTACGGCATACCGGTATGCTGCCAAGATTGAGCAGAAATTCAAACAGGAGAAGCGAGACTTTGGATCTGCGAATCAAAAGCAAGGAAAAGGTGCTTCCAAACCGCAGAACAAAGGACAGAGCCAAGGCATGGCGGCTAAAGACAACCCGTCAAAGCCACAAGAAAAGAACAACACAGTAAAGCCAAAGAAGGACACGGGAAAGTGGTGTGAGTTCCATAAGAGCTCCACTCACAACACAAGTGAGTGTCGGGCCAAGCAGTCGCTAGTGGCCGAGATGAGGGCTTCTGAGTCGGATGCATGCTCCGACTCCGAATCAGAACCTGAAAAGGGGAATGAAAAAGGGAAACAGATTATTGATGCGGAGCCCAACGCCACTGTTGCCACTACAAAGGTCCAGAAGGAGGAACCGGAAGATCCAGAGGAGGAGGAACGTCTCTTCCACTCCGAGATGTGGGTAAAGGGCTCCCCTGTACAGTTCATTGTCGACAATGGGAGCCAAAAGAACCTCATTTCAGCAGACGCCGTGAAGCGGTTGGGCTTGCCGACCACATCTCACCCACATCCATACACCATCGGGTGGCTTCACCAAGGACGAGATCTCCGCGTCAGCCAGCAGTGCCGCCTTCCCTATAGCATCAAGCCCTTCAAGGATGAGGTATTATGTGGCGTTGCTCCTATTGATGTTTCTGATGTATTATTAGGACAACCATACTTGTGGAAGCGTCATGCTGTGTATGAGTCTCGACCTCGTGCTGTTATTGTTACTTTGGGAAATAAGTTGTACGGGATACCAGAGGTACCACCTCCTGCCGCTATCTCTTTGGTTACTGCAAAACAATGTAGTAAGCTCATTTCCCAAACCAGGAAATTCGTTTTCCTGATGATCCGCCCCGAGGGAAAGAAGAAGACTGTGGCCACGACCTCCAGACAGGGCTCCTCTGCACAACAACAACAAATGGATAAGGTTGTGGAGGAGTACGGGGACATATTCACCTCACCCACAGAGGTTCCTCTGCCTTTGCCGGAGTCGAGCACCGTTGATCGACCCCCGAGTCTTGTATAGCTACCCGATGGACCAATCTATCGCGCTGCGATTACGGAAAATGATGAAATCAAGAGGCAGATTCAGGAGCTGTTGCAGAAAGGTCACATCAGACCAAGTTCATCGCCCTGTGGGAGCCCGATCATGTTGGTACAGAAGAAGGATGGGACGTGGAGACTCTGTATTGACTATCGGGCGCTTAATAAGATCACTTTCCGGAATGGGTACCCAATCCCACGGATTGATGACCTTCTGGACCAACTCTAAGGTGAAAAATATTTCAGTAAGATCGACCTGAAGTCTGGGTATCACCAGGTACCAATTGAACCCTCTGATGTGTGGAAGATTGCCTTTAAAGCTAAGGAAGGCCTTTTTGAATGGCTGGTCATGCCTTTCGGGTTGACGAATGCTCCCGCAACCTTCATGAGGATGATGGACGACATCTTGCGGCCGTTCACCAACTCATTCGTAGTGGTGTACTTGGATGACATTCTGATCTTCAGCAAGACTTGGGAAGAGCACCTTCATCACATCCGACAAGTCCTCCAAACACTGCGGCAACACAAGTTGTGTGCCAATTTGAAGAAGTGCACGTTTGGCATGACCCAGGTTCAATATCTGGGATACATTATTGATGAAAGGGGGGTGCATGTGGATCCAGCCAAGATCCAAGTCATTCGGGATTGGCCAGCCCTGACTACTATAACAGAGCTTCGCAGCTTTCTGGGTCTTGCTAATTTCTACCGTAGATTCATGTTGGGATTCTCTCATATCACTTGGCCCTTGAGTCAAGTCACCAAAGGAGGAGCGAGAGCAAAATTCTTTTGGTCGGAACCTCAACAGAAGGCGTTCAAAGAATCGAAAAATCGCCTCTGTTCTGCCCCAGTGCTCACCTTACCAGACTTGCAGCAGCCATTTGAGATCGAGACAGATGCCTCTGACTATGCTATTGGGGCAGTTCTTACTCAACAGGGACATCCAGTGGCATATCACAGTGAGACATTGTCTGAGACAGTTCGCAAGTATCCCACCTATGACAAAGAAATGTATTCCATTGTGCAAGCCTGCCGACAATGGAAGCATTACATTTTGGGGAAGGAAACAATCATCCACACAGACCACTGGCCCCTGCAGTTCATACAGACACAAGGGAAGTTGCAGAATGATCGCCATCAGAAGTGGTCCACATATCTGCAACAGTTTCATTTGAACATTAAGTACAAGAAGGGTAGCACCAATAATGTTGCAGACTGCCTCAGCCGACCACCGATCGTGGCGCTCACCACCGTGCTCAACTCTTGTGGGCACGAGACTTCTGATTGGCCGCTTCTCTATGAGAGTGACCCAGAATTCGGCCACACTTACAAGGCACTCTTTGGGGGCACGCAAGTTCCAAATTTTCACCTCCAAGATGCACTTTTATGTCACTTGGGACACCTTTGTGTTCCTTCAAGCGAGCGTGCCAAGATGATATGGGAAGCACACTACAGTTGAGTCGCTGGGCACTTCGGGGTCGAGAAAACAGTAGCAATACTACAGAAGTATTTCTATTGGCCGAACCTTCGAAAGGACGTCGAGAAACACATCAGATCTTGCACTGCTTGTGCCATTGCCAAACCGACCATCAAGAAGCAAGGCCTATATACTCCACTACCTACCCCTAGTCGACCGTGGGAATCCATCTCCATGGATTACATGTCGGGCCTGCCCTCTACTAAGAATGGCAATGATTGTGTTTTCGTGGTCGTTGACAGATTCTCGAAGATGGCCATTATGGCGGCCTGTAAGAAGAATATCACAGCAGAAGCTACTGCTAAACTCTTCTTTGAACGAGTATGGGTGCACTTTGGGATCCCACAGTCTATCATATCATATCGAGATAGTAGGTTCCTCAGCACATTTTGGTCCAGCCTCTGGTCAATGATGGACACAAAGCTCACTAAGTCCACAGCTTTCCATCCCCAAACAGATGGCCAGACAGAGGTCGTCAACAGAATGATTGTACACATTCTGCGCATGTACAATTCAAAGCATCCACGCACATGTGACGAGAGCCTCCCTTATGTACAACATAGTTATAATCGGGCTCTCCACAGTTCAATCGGCCATAGCCCCTTTCAGGTGGGCTTGGGATTCCAGCCACTATGTCCCATCGACGTAGCCATGCCATTTGCAGCTGCTCAGGCCAATTCAGCTCATGTCCAGTCTGAAGTTGACAAAGCAAGTAGCTTCATCGAGCGCATTCAACACATCCGCCAACAAGTTCATGATATATTGGACAGAGCCAATGCGAAGTACAAGCAGCGCCATGATCAACACCGGGTGCCACACAACTTCCAGGTGGGCGACAAAGTATGGCTGCATTTGCAGAAGGAGCGCCTCACTGGACCTCACCGCAAGCTTCGCCCGCTTCGATACGGTCCGTACACCATCACCAAGGCTATAGGGAACAATGCTTTCGAGCTTAGTATTCCACCATTCCTTGGTCTGCACCTAGTCTTCAATGTGGATCGCCTTCGTCCTTACTTCCCACCTCTACTGGACACTTCGGACATTGCAGAACAACTCACACCAACGGAGTTAAACCCATACTGCATGGAACAGGCCACCACAGATTGTATCATGGACATGCAAATTAAGAACACTCGCCAACAGAGGATCCAACTGTATCGGGTTGTCAAATCTGGCCAACTCCTGCACCAAGGAAAGTGGTTCACCAGGGACCAAGTTCAGCAGAAATTTCCTCATCTCATGGAGGAACTTAACGCAATGGGGACCATTGTTTCCTAAGGGGGGAGGAATGATCCAGGTGGATATTGGTGGCCACCCACCTATTCCACTTGGCCCCCCACCATTGTCTCTTTCGGTTTTTCAGTTTCGGCATAACTTACTATTTTTAGCAGTTTTTCGGGTCCTGAACTTCCGGAGCCGTTTTGAGGCCCTAAACGACGTTTTTTGGGTATGAAAGCGCCAGCGAATTTTCTGATAAAATTCGTCCCGACAGCTGTAGTCCTCGGATAGATATTTCTAACGAGCTATTGAACGCGTTAAACGGAGATCGGGTGCCAAAGTTATGCCCTCGGGAAGTTGAACCACCAATTTACCCAAACGGGCGCCCATAGTTTTGGCGCCTCATCTCCTACGGTTAGGTTTTTGGGATGTTTAGGGGTTCTCCATTGTTTCTCATCAATAAATAGGCCCTCGAGCCTCATTGTAACGCGGGACCCGAGGCTTTGTAGCCGCCACATCTCTTCTCGGGAGATAGCTACTAGTGCCACTAGCTAGCTTTATTCCATTAATGCCTTAAGCTTAAATTTCTGGTTCTTTGATATTAATGAAATGAAGTGTTATTTCCGGTTTGCATCTCTGTGTTTATGGTTATGTGTTTATTCGCTGCGTTCTGCATAAATCGGGATCAATACACCATTGCGTCAGCTCCAAAGTCATATACGGATGCTCTATCTGCTGTTCATGATATTTTAACATTCTAAATTCATGTGCCATAATCTTCCCATCTTGTGACAACATCGCTCCTAATCCTTCTTTGCTAGCGTAGCTGCAAACTTCAAACTCTAGATTTGGATCCACCACCGATTCGAAATGGGAGTTGTGAGTCGACTTAATTGTTTTAACTTTTCGAAACAATGTTTGTGATCGAGATTCACGAGTGTTTACTTTCGGATGAGAAAACTCTATGTTCTTCCTATGTTTTATGAGTAATTGTATTCTACATTTATATATTTCTTTAATATTAGAAATAATTATCGTTTTTTTAAGAATAAAATAGATCTCATATTTACGAATAAATTGGTTCTAATTTTACTTGTTATGATGATATTGATATTTGGATTCTCGGCACTATCTTTTCATGGAAATTATTTTCTTGGAAACATTGTTTTTGTTCGCGTGGAGATAACATGCTATGCCATGATGACTAGACCACCTCAAGAGGGTTTCATCCACCATGTCCATGTCTTTGGTGATACCCGGATCTTAGATCTGTCTTTGAAAGGATAGTTGCTTTTTACTTGGTAAAAAATATCATCGATTCGAGGAAGAGCGTATTTGTTCCTTATGAGTTAATTTGTTAAGCTATTTGTAGTCCATACACATTCGCATTGTACCATCCTTCTTATTTACAAAAAATACGGGTGCCCCAAGGGTGACACACTAGGGACGAATATATCCCTTGTCGAGTAATTCTTCCAAGGGAATATAGTTTTCCTCGAGGAAAACTTCATGAGTAAATCCACGGGATGCTTCTCAACACTTATGGATGAAATCCATAGTAAACTTGTTGACGAACTAGTGCATCTTACCTAGGGGAGTCGAATTAGTGACTTGTTTTGCATAGCCAAATACCCATTAACCTTCGAAGCAATTGGTTGAAAGCTAACCCCTCGTGTGTTTGTATTTAATGCAAAAAATAGTGCACCACAAATGCGGTGGCCTAAGAATAAACACATGGTGGGAAATGTCGAGAGATGAGTGTGAGGACAACATTGTATGGTGGATCATCGTGGTTTCTATCGAGTTTGTCCCTAGATAGTAACATCAATATTTGGGTTGATAATGGTTGAACCCTGGCCATCAATGTTGGACCAAAATGGTTTCTTGTTAGGGGAGTTTGTGGTTTCTCAACACCTTTTCTTTTAAAAGATTTTCTAGCCTAGAGATGAGGTTAGCCTCCCAAACCACAGAGATTTTTTGTAGAGTAGGTGTGGACATTTTGGGAGATATTATAGGTTGCTCCTTACTCATGGTACATGGGGTCCCTTCATATCTTAAGTCTCGTGTTTTCCATATTTCAAGGATCGAAAGTTTGAAAATTGACGTGTTTAATTAGTAGCCACACAAAATTTGATACGAGTTGAAATTTTACGGTCCAATGCGATTGTCATTTATTATTTACTTTCAAATTTGGTTCTAAAAATTGTTGCATATAGTGAGGCATATATATTTACCTATGCGATAGTTCATATATGTCTTTACAAGATTTCTTTGTATTGAATATTGACAATAGCACTAGAATGCTTGACATTGCTACAGCTGCACCTTTGTTGATTACAGTGCATAGACGAAATGTCTTGAAATGATTGGAAAAATGCCTTGAATCTCTTCCCACTAACCAAAGGGACTCAGGTACCAAATGGTGAGGTAATGAGGTTCTACGTATATGTAAAATGCTTGTGATATTAAAGACTATCTCCATTAAATAAAATAAAATAATATGAAGAGACATTATTATTTCTTAAGACATGGAGAAACGATGAACGTAAAAGGTTGCGCAGAGGGCCGTCCATGGGTCGGTGTAGAGATCACACAGCTTAAAAATGAGGCGTCTGGACCCACCCGACAACCTGATTCTTTTATAATTTTTTTGTTGGAGTGTTGCTATATAAATATAAATCATACTAATTTGGCTTAAAATGATTCAATATAAGCATGCATAGAGATCTGTTGGGAGTGCTAAGTAGCATTTTTGCCAAAAATTAATTTCGCGCTCGAGAATATAGAGATGGAGATGAAAGCGCGAGTGAGAAAAGATAATTCCGATTGGTTTCTCGATGATACAAAGAATTCATCTCACGATAAAGAGAATTAAGAGATGAAAATTACAAATGCGGAAAGAAGCATGAGGAGGAAAGTGTTTTGATGTAGACAGAATTTGTTATCATGTTGAAAGTCTCCTCCTCGAGAGCTAGAGTGGAAAGACTCTTTGTTTATTGAGATTGAGCTATGTTATGCGAGAAGCTTTGTTTTTTGATGGATATTCTAGGGAAAGGTAGAAATTTGTTGGTAGACCATGAATATCCATGCCAATCGGGTGAAAAGTTGGCCTTTGGATAAAGTGCACAGTGGCATGAAGAGTTCTCTAAGAAAGATGATTTGTTCTAGATGATTTTGAGGCCTCACGGAACGCACTATTGGCATCGATAGCTATTGTATTGCTACCTTTCCATATTTTTTGAATATTTTATCTAGAGAGTAGAGGTTGGAACATTTGGTTTCATGCATGTATAATATTGCGGGCGTTTCCTAAGTAATTCTTTTCTTTGTAATCCTGTGTACTTGGTGGGGCTATTGAGCCCTCTTATATTCCCGAGAGATGATCTTCATTGGGTGGGATTGGTGGTGTAGGGAAAAGAATCTTTTCAACTTGGGTAATCACCCTACGAATCCACCATTTTCTTTGCCTATTTATACTGTTATTTTTCGGAGTTATTTTCCTTCCCCTTTTGCGAGACTCTTTCGTGAAGTATTTTATTTTTATGACCATACACTGGATGCCCAAAGAGGGAGATGCTTGCCTTTCCGGAGTGAGGATTTATTCCATATTTTGGACATGTTGCTCGAGTGTTGATGCGAAATCCTTCTTATTGCTGAGCATCCTCTAACCACTATGCAAGATTGAGGCCCTCAGTCAAAGTGCTTTCTAGTTCTTCCTCCATGGCTTACAGGGATTACGTTTCCGTCGTCTTTTCTTACTTTTGGCGTAGGGTTTTCCATGGCCCAGGCGGTTTGAGGTTTCGGGAAGGTCTCGAGAGGGACCTTTTTCTATTGAGCTTTTTGAGGATTGGGCTCATACATGTGTGTGCCCACCTTCGATTTCCTTTACGGTTCATTTTCGTTCTTGTTTAGCTTATTTAAAGCTCGAAAGATATTACTAGTTGCTTTGGTCCTTTTTTATTCTAATGATGGGTGGTTCTCTTGTTGTGCCTTTTTCTTACTTGCTTTACCTTTGTAGATCGCCATTCTTTACGCTCGATCATTGGATTCATTTCGGTGTCTCGCTTTTTTGACCAGTCTGCGAAGATATGCCCACATGTTTATGCACACCTTCCTACGCATACTGAAAGGAATATGATCATAATCTACGGTTGTGTCCATTCAAATTATTTGTGCTGACGAACTTACACCTCACCGCAGTGAGACTCACCAGGAGTTCATGTGAGAGCGGAGATTCGAGCGTATGCTTTATGCAGCGATTGATCTTGGAAAATTCTCCTGCTAGCTATCTTGATGAATTACCACTAGGGAATTTCCAATGTCTGCGAGGGGTCGATTGCATCCTGGCAATCACAGGGAATGGAGTAGAGTTGAATCTAGACCGGAAGCCCTGCAAGATCCTATTTTTTAGGGTTGAACCGCTCGCGTCGAGGTCGGGATGTATGAGGCCCACATTGTTGAAGAAGTAGGCACTACGTCCATGGGCTCCATGTCTTTATCTTCGAGTGCATCTAAAGAGCACATTGAAAGAAACCCTTAGCTTCTGGCTTGTCGGTAAATGTGGCTTTTGGGTTTCCACTTCGAAGCTATCCATCCCCTCAGCTCTATGTAGTTAGGCCGGAAAGCCATGACACCTGCTATCGACGCGTGGCCCCTTCCATGAGCTGGACTCCTTCCGTAATGCTGATACGCGAGCTGCGATCACTATTTCTTTGGGGTTATTCGAAATGCATGTTGCCAGCATCAGGTGTTTGTCTTACTTCTACTGCTGGAAATGTATTTGGTTGCTGCGTTGTTGAGTCACGTAGTGTCGTGAGACGGGCCATAGTTTTTGATTGGTGACGGTATTGACCTACTTTCGCAGCATGTGGGGGAGGATTGGCTTGTAAATGATGGGTAGTCAACGGAGTTAGTCATCGGTGACCCTCCCGAGTTGTCCCAAGAGAGGGATACGCATCTCGCCGGTCCGGGGAGGGAGGTGCTGCACTAGGAAGCTGACTAGCGTGGAATCCCACTCAAACCCTGGGTCGAGGCGGTGGGCTCGGTGCAGGAGCACCTAAGCTGGGTCTAGATTTTTCCTCATGAATCTATCTTGATTCAGTAGATAAGAATATTAATTAACTATTAAAAAATATAATAAAAATAGTCATTAGTAAAAAGGCTAAAGTTAAAGAAGACCATGTTAAAAGATTTAAATTAAAAACATGTAAAAATTTGAGAACAAAAATTAAATAGGGTGAATTAGGGATTTCAAAAATAAAAATACTCAATTCGAAACAAAAGATACATAGTGGTCAAAGTACCGAAATGATATGTGATATTCTTCCACTATTTCTTAACGATTGCGACCATTTGAATGTTCACAAATTGAGTGGAATTATGTGAGAGTGTCTCCAATAAAAATAATAATAAAAAGTATCATTCCATATTTCTTGGGAGATGGAAAAATGAAATTTTGCTTCAATTTATGAATTATGTCTTGTGAGTTTGGCCTAAGATGTAGAGGCCAATAAAATCACAAAATTTTTTCATTATATTAGAAAAATATCCGTAAAATATTAAAAAAACTTTTTTCTTATAAAAAAAATTCCATGATGGTTTTTGTGTCCACTAATAACCACTTAAGAAAATGATCAACTATAGTCCTGCCGGCCCTAGGTGGGGCAAGGACTAATAATAATAAGAAGAAGTTTCATTCCATGTTCATAGCGAGATGGAAAAATGACATTTTCCTTATGCGAAGACATCGATGTGAAAGTGTTGTGGTTATAGATGCCCATTCATGGGGTACGGTCTACGTGAGCTCTCAAAATGGGCATAATCGACCTACGGCAAGTAAACCCAACGACGATTTTTTTAGACCATTTTCTTGGAGGCGTTGCTATATATAACAACCATATATTCAGCAACCCAACTTTGGCTTAAAATGATTTAATATAAAGCATAGAGAATCTGTTTGGGGATTGTTTCTTGGGATATGGACAAACGATCGATGTTAAAATTGTGGCTATAAACGCTTGGGGATTTCTTGAGTACTATCCAATTTGTGAGTCGCTACGATTTGGCCTTGACACATATTTGTCTATTTTTATGCTCAAGTATCTTTCCCTACCCTTATAGCCTTTGCATGATAAATTGTTTGAATTTGATATTTTGTTTTTAAATGTTCTTTAACTATTTCTACTGACATCTTCATTTGTTTGTAGTCACTCATGGTCGAGAAATATAATTTAGTTTTATTAATTTCCTCTTTTATGGGCTTGATATCTAATATATTCTCGGTGTTATTTTAGAGCTTATTTAATATGTAGTTGCTCTTTTAGTTTTTTTAATCTCGCTTTTGGAAGGTCGTCATTTTCTTCTAACCACTATTTCTTTGCTATATTCTATTTCTTGAATTCCACTTTTCTTTCCTTGGAGCTTAGTCTCAAGTGTGATTATTTTATTTTCTAACAATTTGTAGTTGCTTTCGAAGCATTGTAGTTAATTATAGTTTAAAATTTTTTTGTCTTTCTTCTCTTCATCTCTCTAAAGGTCGATGTACTCATAAAGACTCTTGAGGTTGATTTTACTTGGTCTCCCTTTGTTGCTTAGAGAAATATGAGGAAGTACTCGCAATGTTAATAAGACAAACATAACAAGAGGGAAATTAAGTGGGAATATATGTACACCTCTCGAGGACTTGTGTTGTATGGCGGCGATGAGTCAATGAGTGAGTTTTTGTTAGAATTCATATCAACTTCACCACATAGAGATGAATCGATCATTTGCACCACTGAGGTTGAGGGTTTTTCATACTTTGCACGAAACTTGAAAGAGTATCACACGATAAAAATATAATGTGAGAGATGAATTGATGGTGAATTTTATTGTTAGAAATGCGTTGAACTTCGCACCATAGGGAGTAATTGATCTCGTAAGAGATGAATGCGATCCTTCGCATTGCATAGAGAATTCATGAAAAAATATCGCGTGAGAAAAAATATAATGACGGAGATGAATCAATGGTGATTTTTATGTTAGAATTCATATAAACCCTTCGCATAAAGAGATGGATCGATCCTATCGCGAGAGAGAATTTTAGCACTGAGATGAGGGTTTTGGATACTTTTTCACGCACGGTGAAAAGATATCACGAGAGAAAATATAATGGCGAGAGATGAATCGATGGTGAATTTATTATTAGAGGTCGTATCCAACTTCTTAACTGCGGAGAGATGAATCGGCGAGCAAAGAGAATTGATCTTGCATGGATGAGTCACCAAAATTTATTGTTGTATGTTCATTATTTAATTTAATTATTTAATATTAATCACTAAAGCCTCATCTCTTGAGTATCAAATATGACTATAATCTAATTTTATTATTATTATTATTACTATTATTATAATTAATATTTATCTCTGTTAATATTAATACTATTATTGTGTATGTTCCCAACACACTCCATTGCAGCACTTTCACTAATTTTAAATTGAGATTAAGAATAAGAAATGTGAATGACCATTTAGAAAAGGCGATAACAACTTCTATGTATTTCTTCTATATGTAGTGGACAAACGAGCACTATGCGACCATTTGACTATTAGAAATTGAGAGGAAATGTAAAGGTTGTCTCCATTAAACAAAATAAAACAATGTTAAGAGGCAGTGTTAATGTTCTTAAGATATGGACAAAATGAGATAACGTGAAAGGTTATAGACACCGTCCATGGAGTCGGTCTACGAAGATCACCACTCCAAAATGCGTGGAACGAAGCCCAATGACCCGATTCTTTTATTAATTTTTTTATTGGAGCATTGCTATATATGACAATCAATCACACTTTGGATAAAAATGAAAATGATTCAATATAACAAGCATGCATACAGATCTATTTGGGAGTGACAACTAGTCTTATTCCCCATAAATTTGTTGCTTGAAATATAGAGATAGAGAGCTGCAGTAAAGAAGAAGAATTCAGTTGGTATCCGTTGATACAACAATTCATGTCGCAATCAATTTAAAACTACTAAATTATTAGTCTATATTGATTAATGATTAACACAAATAAAATTCATACACGACTAAATTATTCATTTATAATGATTATTAATGAAAGTAAATGAAATAAATTTAAACTACTAAATTAGTCGTTTATAATGAATATCAAACTACCAAAAAAAGATAAATGACTACTGCAAATGATAAATTTGTGATTACAAATGACAACTAAATTTTGCATATATACGACTATTAGTAGCTAACTTATAGTATCTTATAACACAACCAAATTTTAATCATATTTTTTTTGTCATTAATTGGTCTCAAACGATGACCAAAATTTTCATATATATGACTATTAATAGCTAATTTACAGTATCTTATAACACAACCAAAATTTAGTCATATTTCTTTGGTCATTAATTAGTTTCAAATGATGACCAAAATTTGCATATATATGACTATTAGTAGCTAATTTACAGTATATTATAACACAACCAAAATTTGGTCATATTTCTTAGGTCATTAATTGGTTTTCTCAGGTGATTATATGGTAATATATTTTGCTATATATTTAGTCATTAATTGTGACAATTAATGACCAAATCAATTATTAAATCAATGACCAGATTAATGACTAAATTAATTACCAAATCAGTGACTAAATTAATAAACAAATATACTACTAGAAAACAAAATTGAGATAACCAATTAATGACAAAGCTAAAAATGACTAAAAGTTTTCTGAGTTATAAGATACTGTAAATTAGCTACTATTGGTCACTAGTCGAAAAATAGTCGTTTATATGCAAATTTTAGTCTTTTTTTAGTAATTAGTTAACCATTTTGTACTAGTGATTTATGTGTTTGATGAACAATGTGTTGCGTTCTCATTTGGACAAGTTTTTTTATTGTGTTTATTGATGACATATTGGTATATTATAAAAATTAGGAAGATCATGTCGACCATTTGGCAGCAATGTTGATATTGTTGAGAGAGCATCAATTATATGCTAAGCTCAAAAAATGCAGTTTCTTCGAGACTGAGGTACACTACTTGGGACATGTTGTCTTCAAGGAGGGAATTGCAATAGATCCATAGAGTATAAGAGCGATCATGTATGTTGGGTGTGTGTTATATTGTTTCCATGAATAGCTTGGGGCATGGTTTTATGCATAGGTTTGCCTATGGTTTTGGGCATGATGGTTTTATGCCCATGGTATTTTGTAGGTCTGGTTAAGGGAACTACAGTTATGTTATAATCTAGGGTTAATGGATTGGGGTTTATGAATTCTTTGGAATGTATATATATGTGTTGCAACATTGAAATGAATATAATTAAAAATCAAGCAGGTAGTCCTAGCTTTGGGATCCGGTGGAAAATATGAATGTATATATGTTTTATTCTTTATGATCTCGCTATTATTTATTTTCTATTTTAAGAGTTAGTTTGAAGATAATTTATGTACAGGGTTAAAACCTACATTTGGTATAAGAGTGGTTTTGGCTTGAAGGGGACGCCTTTGATGCTGAGCTGTTTTCCTTGGGCCTGTGGAAGACCTTGTTTAGTGGGAGATCTACGGAATTGATTCTTTTGGTGAAAGAATATGGTGTGCAATGGAAAGATAGAGATCGAGAAATTTAAAGGTAAGAGTTTTGAATTATGGAAGATGAAGATGAAGGATCTGCTGGTGAATAAAGATTAGTGGATCGTGGTAGATATGGGTACTAAAGCAACGTCAATGTTAGATGAAGACTCGGAAAATTTGTATCATAAGTACAAGAGCAAAGTATGGTTGTGTATCTCAGATCTAGTATTATTGAATGTATCTAGGGAAGCTACGACGAAGTATTTGGGGGAGAAGTTAAGGACTTTGTACCAATCTAAGTCATTGATGAATAAATTGTTCCTACGGAAAAATTTGTTTAACCTAAGGATGAAGGATGGAGACTCAGTGACATAGCATATGAATGCCTTCAATACTGTGGTAATTCAATTTTTATCTCTTGATATTAAAATCTCAAAAGAAGATAAGCACATCAATTTTTTGTGTTCTTTACCAGATTCGTGGGATAGTCTAGTTGTTGTACTAGGTTGCAATACAACTACCTTGAAGTTTGTTGAAATTTTCTCAGCCTTGTTGTTGGAGGAAATGGGATGGAAAAATATGGAAGTTCAAAATGGAGATGTGTTGTTTGTACGAGGATGGTCCCAGAACTTAAACAAAAATAAACTCTCGAGTGGGAGATATAAATCTCTAGGAAATTCTGTAAAGGTGTGCTAGAAATGCGGAAAGGAAGGGCACTTCAAAAAGGACTGTAGGTCTAAAGCTCTCAAGAAAGGAAATGGATCTGATGATGCTACATCTGCAGGGGAAAACACCACCTCATATGAAGGTGGGGATGTGTATTTGATTGACTCAGGTGCATCATTTCACTTCACTCCTCATAGGGAGTGATTTTGAAAGTATGAGAAGTATAATGGTGGTGATGTCTTCTGAGGGGATGATAGGAAGGCCAGAATCGGTGGACGCAAAATAGTCAAGATGAAATTGCAAGTTGGAAGGATTAGAAAACTTCCTAGTGTTCTTCATATTCCTACTTTCACTAGAAATCTGATTTACGTAAGAAAGACAGATGATGCAGTGTAAAAACAGTGCGCAAGAAAGATACCTGCAATATGGTTCGGGGAGCACTAGTATTGACACAGGGATTTTGGATTGGACGCGGGGATGTTTTTATTCTTTCCTAATCTAATTCTAATATATTCTATTAGTATATTTTTTTAACTTAATAATTTAATTTAATAAAATAATTTAATTATTTAATATTAATTACTAAAATATAATGTGAGAGATGAATCGATGGTGAATTTCTTGTTAGAATTCGTATCAACTTCGTACCGCAGAGATAATTGATCTTGCAGGGATGAATCAATCCTTCACATTGCAAAGAGAATTCCAGAAAGATATCGCGTGAGAAAAATATAATGGCAGAGATGAATCAATGGTGAATTTTTTTGTTAGAATTCATATCAACTTCGCCCCACAAAGATGAATTGATCCTTCACTCCGTAGAGAGAATTTTACATAGATAAGGTTTTTAGATACTTTGCACCACAGACCAAAAGATATCACGAGAGAAAATATAATGGCAGAGATGAATCGATAGTGAAATTATTGTTAGAATTCACATCAACTTCACACTGCAGAGATGAATCAACGACAGAGAGAATTGATCTTGCATGGATGAGTCACCAAAATTTATTATTTTATGTTCATTATTTAATTTAATTTAATATTTTATCATTAAACTTTTGGCAAATTCTCTTAATTAATTTTATTTATCTATTATAAGCTTTCTTAATATGTTTTTATATTGTTTTTATTCTTTTTTAATCTAATTCTAATATAGTATATTAATACAATTTTTTTAACTTAATAATTTAATTTAATTATTTAATATTAATCACTAAACCTCATCTCTTAAGTATCAGTTTGACTATAATCTAATTTATTATTTTGAATATATATAATTAACGGTTATATCTTTAATATTAATATTACTATTATTATTTGTTCCCTAACCCACTTCCATGCAACACTTTAACTAATTTTAAATTAGATAACAAAAAAATGTGAATGACCATTTAGAAAAAGCAATAACAATTTCTGTGTATTTCTTCTTAACAAGTGGAAAAACGGCTATGCGACCATTTGACTATTAAAATTGAGCGGAAATGTAAAGATTGTCTCCATTAAATAAAATAAAATAATGTTAAGAGGCAATATTATTTCTTAAGATATGGACAAACAAATAACGTGAAAGGTTATAAATGCCCATCCATGGGTCGGTCTAGTGATCACCCTCCAAAATGGGTGTGGACCGAAAACCCAATGACCCAATTATTTTATACTTTTTTTGTTGGAGCGTTGCTATATATAACAATCAATCATACTTTGGCTTAAAATGAAAATGATTCAATATAACAAGCATGCATAGAGATCTATTTGGGAGTGACAACTAGTCTTCTTCGCCATAAATTTCGCACTCGGAATATGGAGATGGAGAGCTACATTAAAGAAGAAGAATTCAGTTGGTTTTCGATGATACAACAATTCATGTTGCAATCAATTTTAAACTACTATATTAGTAGTCTATATTGATTAATGATGAACACAAATAAAATTCATACACAACTAAATTAGTCATTTATAATGATTATTAATGAAAGTAAATGAAATGAATTTAAACTACTCAATTAGTTGTTTATAATTAATATCAAACTACCAAAAAAAGATAAATGACTACTGCAAATGATAAAAATTTTATTACAAATGACGACTAAATTTTGCATATATACGACTATTAGTAGCTAACTTATAGTATCTTATAACACAACAAAATTTTAGTCATATTTCTTTTTCCATTAATTGGTTTCAAACGATGACCAAAATTTTCATATATATGACTAGTAGTAGCTAATTTACAGTATCTTATAACACAACCAAAATTTTGTCATATTTCTTTGGTCATTTATTAGTTTCAAACGATGACCAAAATTTTCATATATATGACTATTAGTAGCTAATTTATAGTATCTTATAACACGACCAACATTTGGTCATATTTCTTAGGTCATTAATTAGTTTTCTTGGGTGATCATATGGTAATATATTTCGTTGTATATTTGGTCATTAATTGTGAAAAGTAATGAACAAATCAATGATTAAATCAATGACTAAATTAATTACCAAATCAGTGACTAAATTAAAGACCAAATTAATGTTGAGATTGCAACAACATGATGAGCTTAGTGGAAATAAGTCACCTTCATTAAGTGGAAGGTGTGAAGGATCACATAGTATCTAGCCTTCATGGTAAGGCTTCTCCATTCTTGATGTGGAAATCTTTGACAGAATTATTCCAAAGCAAGAGCGATCAGAGGAAGTTGGTGCTCAAGGATAAACTCACGAACATAAAAATGGAGAAAGGCGACAGTATGCCCCCAAGTACCTCACGAAGTTCATCCAATGTAGGGATGAGTTGGGAAGTGTGGGGGTGACTGTTGATGATTAGGACTTGGTGAGCTTGGCTCTCCTTGGGCTTTCGAAGAGTTGGAATTCCTATCAGGACTCTGTCAATGCTCGGGAGAAATTTCCAGGATGGGAGCGACTTTGGTCGGATCTTGTGTAAGAGGAGATAAGGCGAAGTACCAGGGATGGATCTTCATCAAAGAACTCTGATGAAGAGAATTGCGCTTTGGCTGCCAAAGCAAGGAAAGGGAAGAGAAAGAAGAATGCTTCCCAATCCAGTGCAAAATGCAAGAAGCAGGACATGTCCAAGGTGAAGTGCTTTCACTGTCACCAACACAGACATTACACCACTAATTATCCATACAAGAAGAAAAATAAACAGGTTGCTAGAACTACAGTTGGAGAGGCCTTAGCCTCGCAGTTTGAACTGGATTTTTTGTTGATCACATGCTTGGTCTCAAGTGTGATGGGTTCAGTGTGGTTTCTTGACAGTGGTGCGTCTTTTCACATGACAGGAGATCGAGATTTGTTTACTGATCTGGATGAGAAAGATCTTGGAGTGCACATTGAGATGGGCGATGATGGTAGATACAGTGCGACCGGCATCAGTACCATTTCCTTTGAGAGGGAGTCTGGTAAACCCTTTGTATTGAAGGAAGTGATGCATGTTCCAGGATTGAAGAAGAATCTGATCTCTATGGCAATGTTAGAAGGCAAGGGATATGATGTTGTCTTTAGCGAGGGAAAGGCTTTCCTGCGCAGTAAGGAAATTGGTGAGACCCGGAGGATATGGGTTCGATTTAAGAACCTTTATCAATTGTAGGTAGATGGCTGCGCAGAAATGGCAGGCAAGGCAGAAGGAGTGGTGAGCCGAGATGATGGCGAGTTGTGGCACCGGAGATTGGGCCACCTTCACCATGGAGCTTTGAAGATACTGCAACAGATTTCTACTGGGCTTCCTAAGGGTACTCTTGCGCATTCATATCAGTGCAAGGGATGTACCTTGGGAAAATTTGTGAAAGCCACCTTTCACGAGAAGGATAGTCGCACCACGACGATCCTTGAGAGAATTCACACAGACATGTGTGGACCTTTCTCAGTAGATTCAACAGAAAAGCACAGGTAATATGTGATTTTTGTTGATGATTTTTCTCGGAAGTGCTGGATCTTCTTCATGAAGAAGAAGAGCAAGACATACTCAAAGTTCTGTGAGTTCAAGGCACTGGTTGAGAAATAATCGGGGAAGCAGGTGAAGGCTCTTAGGAGCGACGATGGTGGTGAATTCATCTCTAGCGAATTCAAGGACTTTTGCAACGCAAAAGGAATTTGAAGAGAGCTCATAGCACCTCATAACCCACAGCAGAATGGGGTTGCTGAGCGAAAGAACAGAATGATCGTGGGTGCTGCACAGGCAATGTTGCATGATCAGGGCCTTCCCATACACTTGTGGGCTGAGGCATGCAATACTGCAGTATATGTGCAAAACCGTTGTCCTCACAGGATACTTGGCATGAGTACACCCGAGGAGGCGTTTTCTGGTAAGAGGCCTGATATTTCCCATTTGAGGATTTTTGGTTCACTTGTTTACATTCATGTGACTAAGGATGCCAGGAAGAAGCTAGAGCTTACTGCAGAGGTTGGGATATTTTTGGGGTACACTAATACGCCCCACAAATATCGTGTGTATTTTCCAGACAGTCGCAAGAATGTTGTGCGATGGGATATCAAATTTCATGAGGAGAAAGAAATGAAGTGTTCGCTTGAGAGGGAGCCACACTTGCATGCAGATGAGGAGCTATTAGTTCCTAAGGATGAGTCTCTGGATGTGGATCGGCCACAAGAGGAGGTTCATGGAGTGGAAGAGACCACTCATGCAGCGCCAACCATCAGAGGGCGGAAGCGCACTACAGAAGCTGAGCGACTAGCTCAAGATGCAAAGAAGGTTGTAGGAGCACCTACATCACAGCGCAGACAGAGACAGTCACCTAACTGGTATACTAGATACATGGCTCTTATGAGCAAGTGTATCTTGACAGAGCCATCCTCTTTCGAGGAAGCTATGGAGGTTCCTGCATGGGTAGATGTTGTTGGAACACCTAATCCTCCATGGGTAGGTGTGGAATATGAAAAGTCACAATGGAGTCCAAGAGACCTTGGAATGTGAAAGAGTCACACCATTGTACTATAAATGTACATATTTGTATAATGGAAAATAAGAAAGCGTCACGCTTATCTTTCATTGTGTGTTGAGTTCTTTGTGTGTGTGTGTTTCTTCCTCATACACCATGTGTGTGCTTCAACATGGTGTTTAACATGGTATCAGAGGGGGCGATTGCTGGCCCTGCTCCACTTTGAGTGAGCCATTTGTGTTTATGGCCTATGCATATCTGCAAAAATTGTTGGTTTTTTTGCAGCACTCAAGTGTTTGTAGTAGTGTTTTTTGCCGCATTCAAAATCCCAGCATTCAGTGATTCTGCAGCATTCAGAAATCTGCTTTGAAGAAGAAGAAGCATTCAGAAATTGGTTTGAAGGAGGAGCAGCATTCAGAAATTGGCAGCATTGTGCATCTGAAGGTTTTCTAAATTTTGATCTTTTCTCTGCATTTTTTGCCTTTAATTCTGGTTTTGAAGAGCTGCTGGAATAGTGTTTTAAAATTGAGTTTCTGAACAAGTTTCTGGATTTTCACTGGAAATATTTCTGATTTTTCACTGGAAAGATTTCTGAGTTTCTAAACTGCATTTCTCTGTTGCTGAGATATTTTATTGCCTAATATTCTGCTATATTCTAAATCTTTTCTGTTCCTGCTCTACTCTGTTGTTTAAAAATAATAATAATAATAATAATAATAATAAAAAACAAAAAAAAAATCACTGCTCTTGGCCTTTCGGCCCTCTCCCTACCAATCCACATTTCTATACACTCCTACCTCAAACTCTGCTCCAACCCCATGCAGCTCACAACTCAAAGCTCTCACCCTTGGCCTTTCGGCCCCGCCTACATTTATACCTGCCATACGCTCCCTACGCCCCTTTCTCTACAGCCTACGGCCCTTACTATCTGCGCAGACCCCTCATCTCATTGCCATTACTCACATCGGCCCTACGCTTATCGACTCTCCCCTCGACTCTGCACCAGCCTTGTTTCACGCCGTCCAACGCTTCTCACACGCGGGCTTCATCGCATAGAAACAGCCTGCCACTCCCTACCTTACTCTTCGACCTGCGCTAAGTCTCCCAACTCCCTCATACGCCTTCTGCCCAACGCACATGCGTTACACTCCCTCTCCATAACGCCTGCAGCCTACCTCAAACTCCACTTTCCCCTAGCTGCATACTCTTGCCCTCCCCACCTGTCACCCTTGCCACCATCCACAAAACGCTCCTACACTCTCTCCCCATGCGATTAACCAACAGTCCACTCCCACGCTCCAAACGCCCTCCCTTTCCATGGGATTTTAATTTCGTTTTTTAAAATTTAAAACTTTTACATTCCCCCTATCATTTAAATTCGATCCTTTTACATATCCTACTACCTTTACAATACCGCCCATTCACAATACAATACCGCTCTTCTTTTTCAATTCGATTCCCTCTCGTTTTTTAATACTGCCTCCTTTCAATAAATTTCCCTTCCCTAATATAATACCTCCCCTCCCATTTCATTACAATTCCCTTCCCTCCTTTTTAAATTTATTTAATATAATAACTTTCCCTCCCTTTTAATAATATCTCCCTTCTCCATTTTTTAAATTTCCCATAATTTCCCATTTTTTTTAATTTAATTATTTTACATTATAAAAAAAAAAAAAGGAGAGAGAGAGGAAGAGCAGAAAGAAGATTTGAACAGCAGAAAAAGAGGAATGACATGTGAGCAGAATTGAAGAAATACATATAGAAGAAGAAAGTGAACATTGTGTGATTTTTGACATAAGGGTGATTTTTTGAAGAAATTGACATTTGAAGACAAGTTTGCCATCATTCCAAAACAGCTATTTGAAGGAAAATTCAGCTGCCTCAAAGGCCTCTTGCACAAGTGTTTTGCTGCATATTGTATTGAACTAACATTGATTTGCATCTTCATTCAAGACTTGAAGTGTATTTGAGTTGAAAAATTGTTGATTGCCCTCCATCATTTGAGGAGCAGATTTTGTACTTTGAGATTTCCATAGTTGGAAATTCTTTGGAGTCATTTGTATTTGTTGTTGAATCACATTGTAAATGGGTGCATTTTCGGTTGAAGCCGACACCCTTTCATTTTTTAGCCTAATTTGTTGAAAAATGGCTAAAATAAATGAGGCATTAGAGTTGTTGAATAACCTCATTCATTCAAATGTTGATGATGTGATAAAAATGAGCAAGGATGCTCTATGTAACATTCAGATTTGTTTACAAGATGCACAAGAAAAGATTGAGTTTTTACAGTTGGAAACTCAACTTCAGCAAGAAGAACTTCAGCAAAAGAGTCACCATTCTAAACCTGTTTCTGTTCAGAACATTGTGAAAGACTCCCATCAGCAGCAAGTCAGCAAATTTCTAGTTGATTCCCATTCAGTTCCTTGTACTAGAGCAGATTTACATGCAGATGCAGCCACTCAGCCTGCACTTCCTAAGCCCATCATCAGACCTTGGGAAGATCTTGTCCACAACAAGCACAGAACTGGTCTTGGATATGACAAGGATGTGTCCTTTCATATTCCAGACTACACCAAGCCCATCATATTTCAGAGTGCCGGATTCCTGTATGACAGTTCACCTGCAGTTGTTCCAGATCCTGCTCCACAACAACAACATCAGATCGTAAAATGCCAACACTATGATCGAGTTGGCCATATGAAAGATCACTGTTTTGATCTTCATCCATGCAAGCACTGTGGTCGTCACACCCATTCTTCAGATAGATGCTTCAGAAACAAGCCTCCTGCAAGAACCAAGATTCATCTTGGATGGATCGCTTCTTGGTAATGGGCATCAGCAGCCAAAAAGATGTTTATGACACATGTTAGAACTTGTTCACGCATATTGAACAAACTTGTAGTTGAGTTTTTGCCATCATCTCACCTTGTCCCTGACAGGGGGGAAAATGGTGGTCATGTACAAGCTTTGACGTCAGATCAAGCGAGCCTGAGCCACAATCTCTCATTCCATGTTCAGAGTTGTAGCCAGCAGTTCAATCGAGCCTGAGCCACAATTCATCATTCCGGATTCAGAGATGTAGCTAGAGACACGGATGCCCATGAGCATACCTTCGGTTGGTGGATAACCTAAAACCATCATTTTCGGTTGGTGGATAACCTAAAACCATCATCTTTGGTTGGTGGACAACCTAAAACCACCACAGGTAGTAGACTTCCCTTCTTTTAGGTCGAAGGTCTCCCTTTTTTATGAGGGACAATTCCTCTAGCAGAAGCCTTCAGCTTCTTGCCAGTTTTGGAAGAGTTCCGGGAACTGCAACATGTATTGCGTTCCAGTGTTTGTGGTCATCCTAAAACCACCTCTTTTTCCAACATTTCAGAGAGTTGATTCAGCCCAAGTGCTGCCATGCATACTTTGCAGATTTGTATTACAACTCTCTTCTTGGACTCACACATACCCCTTCGGATTAAGGGGGGATGTTGGAACACCTAATCTTCCATGGGTAGGTGTGGAATGCGAAAAGTCACAATGGAGTCCAAGTGACCTTGGAATTTGAAACCAAGAGTCACACCATTGTACTATAAATGTACATCTTTGTATAATGGAAAATAAGAAAGCCTCACGCTTATCTTTCATTGTGTGTTGAGTTCTTTGTGTGTGTGTGTTTCTTCCTCATACACCATGTGTGTGCTTCAACATGGTGTTTAACAGATGCCATGGTGGAAGAGTATGATTCGATTGTCAGAAACAGTGCATGGGAGATTGTCCCAAGGCCGGAAGGGAAATCAGTGGTGGGTTCGAGATGGATCTACAAAGTGAAGCAAATAGCTAATGGGAGTGTGGAGAAGTACAAGGCAAGATTTTTTGCCTGAGGCTTCTCATAGATTGAGGGGATCGATTATGAGGAAACATTTGCACCTGTCGCAAGGTATTCTTCCATACAGACGATTCTTGCTCTCTCAACGTAGATGGGGTGGCACATTCATTGAGGAGGAGGTGTATATAGAGTAGCATGAAGGTTTCGAGATCTTCAGCAGCGAGTTGCATGTGTCCAGGCTCAAGAGAGCGTTGTATGGGTTGAAACAAGCACCTCGTGCTTGGTACACACGGATAGACAGTTATCTCACCGGACTTGGATTCTCCAAGAGTGAGGCGAATCCGAACCTATACCAGATTGTGGTGGAGGGTAAGTTGCTGATCATTGTACTTTATGTAGATGATTTGATTTTGACAGGTGATGAGATGTTGATACTCTCATGCAAGGATGATCCTGCAAAAGAGTTTGAGATGAAGGACTTAGGCCTCCTTCATTATTTCCTGGGATTGGAAATTTGGCAGCGCAGTGATGCATTGTTTGTTTCTCATGGCAAGTATGCCCGGGAGATACTGGAGAAGTTCAACATGCATGGTTGCAAGCCTGTTGATACTCCTCTTCTTGGTAGATGGAGGAAGGAGGATGCTACTTCAATGGAGGTAGTGGATGCCACTGTTTATCGACAATTGGTGGGGTCGCTTATGTATCTGGTCAATACACGACCCGACATATGCTATGCTGTTAACCAGCTTTCACAAGCTATGGTTAAGCCTACCAAGCTCTACTGGAAGGCAGGCAAGCATGTATTGAGATATCTCAGAGGCACATCGGGATATGGATTATGGTACAGATAGTCGGATGAGGTGAGGCTATGTGGCTTCACGGATGCAGATTGGGTAGGGAGCCCAACAGACAGAAAGAGCACATCTGGAGGGATTTTTAATATCAGGTCAACAACAGTTTCTTGGTACAGCAGGAAGCAAAGATCTGTGGAACTTATTTCAGCAGAGGCTGAGTATATGGTAGCGAGTTTGGCTGCATGTGAGGCTATATGGATGAGGAAGATCCTGGTCGGGTTGTTCGGTACACACTTAGATCCTACTGTGATTTATTGTGATAATCAGAGTTGCATTAAACTCTTGGTTAATCCAGTATTTCATGATAGATCTAAACACATTGACATCCAGTATCATCATATCAGAGATTGTGTGCAGCGGAATATCATGTTACTTTCATACATTCCCATGGAGGATCAGGATGCTGATATCTTGATGAAGGCGCTCACCAGGAGCAAATTCGAATACCACAGGGGAAGGATAGGGGTGGCAGATAATCCTTATATTTTTGAGAGGGAGTGTTGAGATTGCAACAAGATGATGAGCTTAGTGGAAAGAAGTCGCCTTCACTAAGTGGGCCCGCAGGCTATTTTTGGCACAAAGTCTATTTTTAGACATAGCCGATCATAATCCTGGGTTGCGGGGGATGCTATTTGTGGATGGTTGGTCAAGTCGGAAAAAATAGATGGATTTCTATTTTTAGACATATTGGGCAGAATCTATTTTTAGATTGCCAGTCTAAAAATAGACATGTCAAATATTATTAGCTCTTAATAATATTTGGACTATAAACATTATCTTATTCTCTTGGAGCACTTCAGTTAAGTGCACAGATGTGGCACAGGAGGTGACAGAAGGAATTATGCTATTCCTGAGGGTTAAGTGGAGCTATTGCATGGATACTTCAGTTAGAACTCATGTGATAGAGTTTGGTGGAGTTGATTGAGGAGTTAATGGAGTTGGTGTTTAGTTTAACTAATCTACAACCTAGTTGAGTTATTTGTATCTGGTTTAAGCTGATTGATAAAATTATTGAAGAGTAGTGTGAATTAATTATTAGTTCATTCACTAATTTACTCAAACCCATTAATCAAACTGAAATGAGATACACCGAGGTGCACTAGCGTTTGCAGTGGACGCTTGGTGGAGACGTTAGAATGCGTGAGAAAGCCGGTGTGACTATCGGTTGTGACTATACTGAGTTGCATGTTTGTAACAACCGGTGATTGGAGAAGCCAATGAGGGATTGCGGCCGTGCAAAGCCCGGATTGGTTCAAAGTTATTTATGAGCCACTCTACTGACATTTGATTACGCATTAGAGGCTGGCTATCGAGGTGGAAGAGATTGGATCATGTGCTTTGATAGATCTATCTTGATTAGTGTGTAGCAATTGGAGATTGTCGTTTGAGAGCTTGTGAGGAGCTTTGTACAATGATTGTTACATGATCTCCATGACATATAATATATAGATAGTTGGGGGTTTTCGACTTTAGCTTTCCCATGAGCCTGTGTTCATATATGTGATTGTTTATGGTTTTAATGTGTGCATGCAATTGATTTTATTTCTACATGTGATGATCGATAGTGAAGAGAGTTTACTCGTATTGTGCATGAAGTTAAAAATAGTGTGTGATCGGGGAGAATCTCGGTGAATAATATATCGATTATTCAAATTTCTATAATTAATGAAAAAATAAACTACTATAAAAAATATTTGAGATAACCAATTAATGACTAAGCTAAAAAACGACTAAAAAGTTGGTCACGTCTATGAAGATACGTAAATTAGCTACTATTGGTCACTAACGAGTACTCGTTTATATGTCAGAATTTTAGCCATTTTTTTAGCTAATTAATTAGTCATTTTGTACTAGTGATTTATGTGTTTGATGAAAAAGTGTGTTGTGTCCTTATTTGGACAAGGTTTTTATTGTGTTTATTGATGACGTATTGGTATATTATAAAAATGAGGAAGATCATGTCAGGCCATTTGGCGATAATGTTGAGATTGTTGAAAGAGCATCGCGTAATATGCTAAGCTAAAAAAATGCGATTTCTTCGAGGCGAGATACACTACTTGGGACATGTTGTCTTCGAGGAGGAATTGCAGTATATTATGTTGGGTGTGTGTTATATTATTTCCATGAATATCTCAGGGCATGGTTTTATGCATGGGTTTGCATACGGTTTTGGGCATGATGGTTTTATGCCCATGGTATTTTGTAGATCTGGTTAAGGGAACAATGGTTATGTTCTAATCTAGGGTTAATGGATTGGGGTTTATGAATGCTTTGGCATGTATATATATGTGATGCAACATTGAAATGAATATAATTAAAAATAAAGCGAGTAGTGCCAGCTTTGGGATCCGGGGGAAAATATGAGTGTATATATGTTTTATTCTTTATGATCTTGCGATTGTTTATTTTATATTTTAAGAGTTAGTTTAATGATAATTTATGTACAGGGTTAAAACCTACATTTGGTATCAGAGTGGTTTGCTTCAAGGGGACGCTTTTGATGCTGAGGGGTTTTCCTTGGCCCTGTGGCAGACCCTGTTCAATGGGAGATTTGTGGGATTGATTCTTGTGGTGAAAAGAGATGGTGAGCAATGGAAAGACAGTGATGGTGACCCTTAAAGTACTTTTCCACGATCCATGGAAGGTAAATTAGGTAAAGAAGTGGTCGTGATTAGGGTGCTTAACTGCTAGGAGATTAAGAGAGTTGAATCTGTAACCTCCATAACTTTGGGTGAGAGATCTCACATTTGGCTCATGCAAGCTTTGCATAAATGGCTTACATATCAGTGAGCTAATTAAAAAATTAAAAAGCTCTTTCTTGAATTAAAAGGGCATATATTAGACCTTTCAAAAGAAGGATCTGGAAGTTGTCGACTATCACAAAACCTATGAGCTATATCGACAAAAGAAAAAATAACTTTCATGGCTTTAAAAAACAAAAATACGTCATTGTAGAAGTGAGAGTGTCTGTCTCTAGAGAATTTTATAACTAAGTTCATGAATAAAATCATTTGTATGCCTATGCTGATAAACTGAAATGGTCCAAACACCCCACTCCAGCCCCAATGTCTATTTGAAAGGCCATCAACTACCTTGTTCATGTCCCTGTATATGTGAGAAAAAGAAGTGTGTGGGAAGGCTATCATTTAGTGTTGTATATCATCATGGAGTGACTATAAAGTGATATTTCTATGTTGATTCATTTCACACACACACACACTCACACACTCACACATGCACGCGTGCACACACACACACAAGTATATATATATTATTTTTTCCTTTTTTTGAAGGAAAACTTCATGAGGAAACACACAAGATGCTTCTCAACACTTATGGATGACATCCATAATAAACATGTTGATAGACTAGTGCATCTTGCCTAGGGGGAGTCGAACTAGGGACTTTCTTGCATAGCCAAATACCCACTAACATTGGAATCAATTGGTTGAGCTAACCCTCTCGTGTGTGTGTATCTAATACAAAATATAGTGCACGAAATGCGGTGGCCTAGGAATAAACACATGGTGGGAAACATTTGGCGACGATGAGCGGAGAGGATAACATTGTATGGTGGATCATCATGGTTTCTATCGGTTGGCTACGACAAGTAACATCAAGATTTGGGTTGATAAGATTTGGGTTGATAATGGTTGAACCTAGTCATCAATGTTGGACCAAAATGGTTTTCTGTTAGGGGAGTCTGCAGGGTTTCCGAACCTTTTCTTTTAAAGATTTTTCTGCTTTCTAGAGATGAGGTTAGCCTCCACAAAGCCTTGAGATTTTTTAGAGTAGGTGGACATGTTGGGGAGAGAATGTAGGTTGCTCCTTACTCATGGTACATGAGTCCCTATCATATCTTAAGTCACCGTGTTTTTCCCATATTTCAAGGATCATGTTTGAAAATTGACGTGTTTAATTAGTAGCCACACAAAGTTTGACTGCGGTTAATTTTACGTTTCCAATGCGATTATCATTTATTATTTACTTTCAAATTTGGTTCCAAAAATTATTGCATATAGTGATGCATATCTATTTACCTATGGAATAGTTCGTATATATATTTACAAGTTCTTTGTATTGAATATTAGAGCATTACTAGAATGCTTGACTTTTCCACAATGCCTTTGCCTCATTAATGCATAGATAAAATGTCTTGAAATGATTGGAAAAATGCTTTGAATCTCTTCCACTAACCAAGGGACACATTACCCAATGGACGAGGTAATGAGGTTGCTCAGTATGTGTAAATTTTTGTGATATTAAAGACTGATTCCATTAAATAAAATAAGATAATATCAAGAGACATTATTATTTTTAAGACATGGAGAAACGATGAACGTGAAAGGTTATGAGGGGCCGGTCCATGGGTCGGTGTAGAGATCACCTCGCCAAAATTGGCGTGGACCCGAAAGACAACAACCAATTCTTTCATAAGTGGAAGGAAAACTTTAAAAAATCGATGGGTCAATTTTGGTGTATGTGCAAATGTGTGCATTTTTCATAGTTTAACTTTATGCTAAGCTCGAACTAGGAAATTTCTTGATTATTAGAGAAACAAAAATGAACATGTACACGCATAACTCAAAAAATGAATATGTATTATATCTTTTTTTTAATAAAAAGATAAAGTCCTTGATTATTAGAGAAAAAATGAACATTTACAGTGTAACTCAAAAAAATAGAATATGTATTATCTCTTCTTTTTTAATAGAAAGATAAAGTGTTTTTTTACCGAAACAATCTAGCTATCCATGTTAAAGGTTTGTTAGTTTCCATTTGAATTTGCTTTCTTAATATTTAAGGAAATGGTGATGAGATTTTTTTATTGCTTGATATTGCTATTGTTGTACCTGTGAATTTTTTTAAGCTTTTGAAGGCTGCAAGATAATTCAGAGTGAAAGAATCAACTATTAATTTCAAATAATGTGACTCGAATATGCACACGAAAAGTTTAAGCCATTGGAACATATGATTTATCAAAACATCAGTGTTCAACATGTCACTAGCTAGTAATTGGGTGGAAAGAGAATAATTGTTCTACTCAAGTACCCAAAAGTAACTACAATTGACATAAGAAGGATCAGTTCGTTATATTAGGGAGCTAGGCCTTAGATCCTACGGTGCTCGAAGGTATAAGCCGATTGGTGATGTTGTCCAATATTCTTGGATTTATGCGATTGTGGAAAATAGGCATCATGCAGTCGCAGAGCATCTATTATGGAGATGGATGGTAAGCAATGTGATCAAATCATTTCTTTATTGATTGATTCAACGCGCGATACGGCTCCAAAAAAAATATATATCATTTTATTTTGCTTCACTTTGGGGGTTTAATGTTTGTTAAAAAAAACTAATTTATTTTTGTATATTTTTAAATAATTTGAGTGAAAATAAGTGTGAGGTTTTAATGTAAATATTCTCAAATACATAAGAATACCCGAGATATATTAGCCTTGTGAATATCTCATAGAGATCTCGGCGATTAGGGAGATCCTAGAATAGGGGAATCGGGTTGAGTTAAAAGTGGATTAAGAGATTTTATAAATTAGTCGAGTGAGTCTATGGAGAAGATCATGGATCCAGAATGATCCATAACTATATAGTTGTTCCTATAAATGTTAGCTTGCATATGGGAATAAAGGGGGTGACATAGGTGAAGTCTAGGGGCTCCGATATGCCCATATATGTATTCATGTATATCACACTATTTAATTTTGAATACATTTATAGATATCATTGGTTTATTTTAAATCGATCTGAAATTTGTCTCTTATTGTAAATTTCTATTGATAATGTTATCGTGTGTGCCTCTACGTGATACATAATTAGGAAATGAGTGAATCTATGAATCTAGGAGATGGTGAAGTGAATGTATTGTGAGCTAGCTAGGCAACCATTTTTCTTTCAAAATCCATGTTCCATATGAGGCAAACGAAAAAGAAATTTTGTATAAACAAAGTAAGATCAAATTGAATTTGGAAATTCAAAAGCATATTATTCAGTGAATTTTTCTTGTGAGGAGATTGCTATGAATTCAGAATTTTCTCATGAAATCGTAATTTTGGATATTTCTTAAAAAAGAATATGAATATGTGTAGAGATTGTGTTATAATCGCATGGGCAAATTAATGGAATGATCAATCTCTATGTTTTAATTTCCTGATCTTTTTTCTATCCTCAAGTAAATAGAAGGTCGAAATAGTGCTTTGAATTGGCATGAAAACGAATCAGTGATTTGAATCTAAACAAGGAAGGAAATTCTATCTCACACGAGAGAAGAAAGAGAATTTCTTAGAAAGAGTGAAATTCATATGGAGAAACTTCTATCAAACTTGTGGGTATATTTTCTGATCAAAGGAAGATAGAATTTTGAAATTTCCTCCATATGGGTTTTATGCGAACATGGTTTATTTGTGTAACTTACGAGAAATTTTTGCAAATGGTCCTTGGTTGAGGAGTTGTAAAGTGATCTTTATCTCTGTGTTGTTGCAGATCATGGGAAAAAACAGCTACTTTCATGATTGACAAGTGTTGATGGGAGAACACGGAGTAGCCGAAAGTGTATTTTTACTTGAGATCGGTGTTTTGACATTACGAGTTGATGCATATGCCTTTGAATTTATATGTCATGTGCGGTGAAGGATCACACATGTGAATAAAATTTTTCGTCTCTTTTAAGATATTGGAGTCGTTAACATAGAAAGGTGTTGAAAGTACTAGTCGTTGAATGGCGCATAGAAGAAGTGGCACAATCGTGGAAGCAAATGAAGAGTAAATGAACGCTACCAAATGGATTGAAGAAGCACGGAGGAAAAGAGGATGAGTAACGAGAAGAGGATATTTTGTTCACGATCTCGAACCGGTGGTTCGGTTCAGCGTTCGTTAGTTACACGTTCCTAAACTAGGAGTTCGAGTTTCTTATTCATATCCGTGAATTGAGATGCAGTTCTTCTGCATAATGAATGATTTCATCCCAGCGTGGGCCCATAACCTTGGGTTTTCATAATGGAAACCTTAAGAGAGTTAAATTTAACGGACTAGTGTATGTTCCGTCATCAAGTGGTATCATAACAAGAAGAAGATTGCATGTGGATATTTTGTGAGTTGTGTCATTTGAAATGGTTTGTGAAGAGGTCGAGAGATGACCATTGTGAGAAAGACCAGTAGTTGATGAAAAGAAACACAAATTCGTACTATTTTGGTATTAAAATACCATGTGAATGAAGAGTAGTCACATAGAAGCTATGTGTGGAGGAGAAGGGATTCGATCGTGAGATAGCAAGGAGATATGGATCGTGTTTCTATAGGTTGATTCAAGATTCAAGGGTTTTGTTGCTAGCTAAGAAATTCAATTGGTAGAATTATTGTTTCCAGGATGTGGATCAGATTGTGATGCATAGAGGATGGAGAGGGTTTTTTATATAGTCACAGTTTGACTAGAAAGTCTGGAATGGTGATTTTTGAACTACTAGAGAAATCAAGATTTGGGATGAGAGTTTCCAAATTGAAGATCAACGTTGAATAATCCTTTTATATGCTAGTGGATGATGGTGATGGTGAGAAGTTCGATCATTTTTTGATCTCGATCAAATCATGACATGTAGTGTTCCTTCTTGGCCACACAAGTAATTGCGGCTTGTTAGAATCTTGATTTCAAAAACTATGGCTTGGCCCTTTTCAAATAGTCGAAAAAATAGGTCCATCAACTTTAATTTTGCAAGATTTATAAGGGAAGAAGGAAACTCTTCATGTTAAAGGACTTATCCTTAAAAAATATGTTTCTTAAAGAACAACAGTTCTTTTGTATAAATATGTATATAGGTTAATTCAAATAAATTAAGTTTTTGCAATATTAAGCAAAAGTGAAGCACTTCGTATTTCTTAAAGAACATAAAAGTGTTAATCCTTAGAGATATAAACAATGAAATAAAACATACATTGAATTCTCTATTTCTTTAGAAGATTTTGATTTAAAAAACCATTAGAAAGAAGAATTCTTCCAACCCATGTGATTTGAAAAAGTATTTTGACATGAATCAAATTCGAAAAGTTACTTTTACAAAGTGAAAATTTTTATTGAAGTATTATCATCTTTTACTCAAATGGTCATCCAAAAGCTCATAAAGAGAAAAATGACAACCTCCCTTGATCCAGGTGGATATCGGTGGCCACCCACCTATTCCATTTGGACCCGCACCATCAATTCTTGTAGCTTTTCACTTTCAGCACAACTTACTATTTTTAGTAGGTTTTCGGGTCCTGCACTCCCAGGCCTTAATGATCTAGGTGGACATTGGTGGCCACCCACCTATTCCACTTGAACCCCCACCATCATTTCTTTCAATTTTAAAGTTGCAACACAACTTAATATTTTTAGCAGTTTTTCGGTCCTGAACTTTCGGAGTCGTTTTGAAACCCCAAACAACGTTTTTTGGGCATCGTTTATCCAACTAATATGATTCCATTTTAGAATTGATATTTTCCACAATATTTTTAGTCCTCGGATAGATATTTCTAATGATGTATCATATGTGTCAAATGGAGATCATATGCCGAAGTTATGTCCCCGGGAAGTTGAAACACCAATTTACCCAAACAGGGCCCATAGTTTTGGCTCTTCATCTCCTAGGGTTAGGTTTTTTAGACGTTTAGAGTTCTCCATTGTTTCTCAATAATAAATAGGCCATCGAGCCTCATTGTAATGTAGTTTAGAGGTCTGTAGTCGCCGCATCTCTTCTGAGAGATTCGCTACCAACACCCTAGCTATTTTATTTCCATTATGCCTTAAGCATATTTCTGTTATTTGATATTAATGAAATGAAGCACTATTTCCTCTACACCTCTATGTTTATGGTTATTTGTGTATTCTGTTGTGTTCCTGCATAAATTTAGATCAGTGGTATCAGAGCGGTTTGCTCTTTCTTTGTTTTTCTTTGCAAGTCCCCAACGCAGTCAGGGTATAAGGAGTTAGGGCTCGATCTAGTTGAACCCTTGCAAGATCAGCCTTGCAAGCCCCGACGACCTCCCATGGTGGAAGAAAATAAAGATGAGGGAGCAGGATATCCTATCAAAATATTGCTCGAGGAGGCCTTGGAGAAACAAAGGAACGCGATGATGGATAGCTTTGCTCAGATCCTTCAACGACTGCCCACCTATGACGTATTTGCATCCAACACCCACTCTGGAGGTGCCACTCCCTTCAAGGTACAGGTAAACTTTGACATTCCTGTATTTGAAGGCCAAATAGATGCAGATGCCATAGATAGATGGTTGAATTTGTTGGAAGGGTATTTCTCAGTCCATTATTTCTCTGACCGAGAAAAGATTATTTTTACACTCCTCAAAGTTGCCCCCATGTCAAAGACTGGTGGGAAACCTACTGTGAGAAAGAGGACGAAGGGGAACCCTCTCTATTCTCAGCCACACCAACTTGGAATTCATTCCAAGATGGCATCAAGGAACAATATTACCCCATGGGGAGCAATGAGGACAAATACATCCAATGGACCACGATGCGGCAACAAAGGGATCAAGATGTGCACGAACTGACGAATCTGTTCCATACCCTGCGCACAAAGTTGGGTATTAAAGATTCAGAGAGACAATTGGTGCTCAAGTACCATGGTTGTCTGCACAAACACATTCAGGAGTAAATAGATTTCCTCGACATTACATCGCTTGGCACGAAATATCTCTATGCCGCCAAGATCGAGCAAAAACTTAAGTAGAAGAAGCGAGACTTTGGATCTGCGAATCCGAAAGGTGCCCCCGAACCGAAGAACAAGGGGCAAGACCAAAGTAGTGCGACTCAAAACGACACCAAAAATCCAAAGAAGGACACAGGGAAGTGGTGTGAATTTCATAACAGCCCCACTCACAGCACGAACGAGTGTCAGACCAAATAATCAATTGTGGTCGAGCTAAAGGCACCTAAATCAGATGCATTTTCTGATCCTGAGTCAGAACCAGACAAAGGAAATGACAAAGGGAAGCAGATAATTGATGTAGATCCCAGTGCCATTGTTGCTACCACCAAGATCCAGAGGGAGGATCTAGAGGATCCAGAGGAGGGGGCGTGCCTCTTCCATTCGCAGATGTGGGTGAAGGGTTCTCTACTACCATTTCTTGTCAATAGCGGAAGCCAAAAGAACCTCATTTTAGTAGAGGTCATGAAGTGGCTCGGTCTACCAACCATAGCACACCCACAGCCATATACCATCGGGTGGCTCCACCTAGGGAGAGATCTTCGCATCTGCCAGAAGTGTCACCTTCTGTATAGTATCAAGCCATTCACAGATGAGGTATTGTGTGGCTCCCCTACACGACTGCAGCAGATGGACAAAGTCATGGAGGAATTCAAGGAATTTTTCTCCTCACTCATAGAGGTTCCTCTACACTGTCAGGACAAGCACTCCATTGGTCTGACCCCCAACGCACCGCTGCCTTATGTTGCCATACCTCATGCGACTACACAGACAGAATCCCCACATGTACTGTTTAAGGCTGATAAAGAAACCAGATTTACTAATTGCATCCAGCATGTCCGCTCGTAGGTCCATGACATCTTTGACAATAGAACATGCCTCATCTCATGGAGGATCTCAATACAATGGGGACCATTGCTTCTTAAGGAGGGAGGAATGATCTAGGTGGATATCGGTGGCCACCCACCTATTCCATTTGGACTCGCACCATCAATTCTTGCAGCTTTTCACTTTCAGCACAAATTACTATTTTTAGCAGGTTTTCGGGTCCTACACTCTCGATCCTTAAAAATCTAGTAGACATTGGTGGCAACCCACCTATTCCATTTGAACCCCCACCATCAGTTCTTTCATTTTTAAAGTTGCAGCACAAATTACTATTTTTAGCAGTTTTTCGGGTCCTGAACTTCTGGAGCCGTTGTGAAGCCTTAAATGATGTTTTTTGGGCATTGTTTATCCAAAGAATATGATTTCATTCCACAATTGATATTTGCAGCAACAATTGTATTCCTCAGATAGATCTTTCTAATGATGTATCATACGCGTCAAACGGAGATTGTATGCCGAAGTTACGTCCTCGGGAAGTTGAAACACCAATTTACCCAAATGGGGCCCATAGTTTTGGCTCTTCATCTCCTAGGGTTAGGCTTTTTAGATGTTTAGAGTTCTCCATTGTTTCTCAATAATAAATAGGCCCTCGAACCTCATTGTAACACAGTTAAGAGGTCTGTAGCCGCCACATCTCTTCTGAGAGATTCGCTACCAGCACCCTAGCTATTTTATTTCCATTATGCCTATAAGCATATTTATGTTATTTGATATTAATGAAATGAAGCATTATTTCCACTGCATATTTATGTTTATGGTTATTTCTGTATTTTGTTGCATTCCTGCATAAATTCGGATTAGTGGTATCAGAGCGGTCTGCTCTTTATTTGTTTTTCTTTGCATGTCCCCAACGCGGTCAGGGTATAAGGAGTTAGGGCTTGATCTAGTTGAACCCTTGCAAGATCAGCCTTGCAAGCCCCAACGACCTCCCATGGAAGAAGAAAAGAAAGACGAGGGAGCAAGAGATCCTATCAAAATATTGCTCGAGGAGGCCCTTAAGAAACAAAGGAACGCAATGATGGATAACTTTGCTCAGATCCTTCAACGACTGCCCACCTATGGTGCATCTACATCCAACAGCCACTCTGGAGGTGCCACTCCCTTCAAGGTACAGGTAAACTTTGAAATTATTATATTTGAAGGCCAAATAGATGTAGACGTTGTAGATAGATGGTTGAATTTTCTAGAAGGGTATTTCTCATTCCATGATTTCTTCGATCGAGAAAAGATTATTTTTGCACTTCTCAAAGCTGCCCCCATGTCAAAGACTGGTGGGAAACCTACTGTGAGAAAGAGGACGAAGGGGAACTCTCTCTATTCTCGACCACACCAACTTGGAATTCGTTCCAAGATGGAATCAAGGAACAATATTACCTCGTGGGGAGCTATGAGGACAAATACATCCAATGGACCACGCTACGGAAACAAAGGGATCAAGATGTGCACGAACTGATGAATCTGTTCCATACCCTATGCACAAAGTTGGGTATTAAAGATTTAGAGAGACATTTCGTGCTCAAGTACCACGGCTGTCTGCACAAACACATTCAGGAGGAAATTGAGTTCCTCGACATTACATCGCTTGGCACGGCATATCGCTATGCTGCCAAGATTGAGCAGAAACTTAAGCGGAAGAAGATAGACTTTGGATCTGCGAATCCAAAAGGTGCCCCTGAACCAAAGAAAAAGGGGCAAGGCCAAAATAGTGTGACTCAGAACAACACCACAAATCTAAAGAAGGACACAAGGAAGTGGTGTGAATTTCATAATAGCCCCAATCACATTACGAACGAGTGTCGGGCCAAATAATCATTGGTGGCCGAACTAAAGGAACCCGAATCAGATGCATTTTCTGATCCTGAGTCAGAACCAGATAAAGGCAATGAGAAAGGGACGAATATCATTGATTCGGACCCCAGTGCTATTGTTGCCACCACCAAGATCCAGAGGGAGGATCTAGAGGTTCCAGAGGAGGGGGAGTGCCTCTTCCATTCGTAGATGTGGGTGAAGGGTTCTCCGCTGCAATTTCTTGTTGATAGTAGAAGCCAAAAGAACCTCATTTCAGCAGAGGTCATGAAGTGGCTTGACCTACCGACCATAGCATACCCATAGTCATATACCATCGGGTGGCTCCACCTAGGGAGAGATATCTGCATCCACCAGTAGTGTCGACTTCCGTACAGTATCAATCCATTCACGGATGAGGTATTGTATGATGTTGCTCCTCTTGATGTAGCTGATGTATTATTGGGCCAACCATACTTGTGGAGGCAACATGCTGTGTATGAGTCTAGGCCTCGTGCTGTTGTTATTACTTTGGGAAATAACTTGTACAGGATACCAGAGGTAGTACCGCCTCCTGTCATCTCTTTGACTATTGCAAAACAATGTAGTAAGATTGTTTCACAAACTAGGAAAATTATTTTCCTTACAACTCGCTCACAGGGAAAGAAGAATAGTGTGGCCACAACCTCGAAATAGGGCTCCCCTACACGAATGCACCAGATGGACAAATTCATGGAGGAATTCGAGGAAATTTTCTCCTCACTCATAGAGATTCCTCTACACTATCAGGACAAGCACTCCATTGCTCTGACCCCCGACGCACAGTTTCCTGATGTTTCCATACCTCATGCAACTACATAGACAGAATCCACACATGTACTATTTGAGGCTAATAAAGAAACCAAATTTACTAATTGCATCCAGCATGTCTGCCTGCAGGTCCATGACATCTTCAACAATAGAACATGCCTCATCTCATGGAGGATATCAATGTAATGGGGACCATTGCTTCTTGATGAGGGAGGAATGATCCAAGTTGATATCGGTGGCCACCCACCTATTCCATTTGGACCCGCACCATCAATTCTTGCAGCTTTTCACTTTCAGCACAACTTACTATTTTTAGCAGGTTTTCGGGTCCTGCACTCCCAGGCCTTAATGATCTAGGTGGACATTAGTGGCCACCCACCTATTCCATTTGAACCCCCACCATTAGTTCTTTCAGTTTTTAAGTGGCAGCACAACTTATTTTATTTAGCAGTTTTTCGGGTCCTGAACTTCCGGAGCCGTTTTGAAGCCCTAAACGACGTTTTTTGGGCATCGTTTATTCGATGAATATCATTACATTCTAAATTTGATATTCACAAAAAAAATTTTAGTCCTCTGATAGATCTTTCTAACGATGTATCATATGCGTCAAACGAAGATCGTATGCCAAAGTTACGTTCCCGGGAAGTTGAAACACCAATTTACCCAAACGGGGCCCATAGTTTTGGTTTTTCATCTCCTAGGGTTAGGTTTTTTGTAAATAGGCCCTCGAGCCTCATTGTAACATAGTTCAGAGGTTTGTAGCTACCACATTTCTTCTAAGAGATTCGCTACCAACACCCTAGCTATTTTATTTCCATTATGCCTATAAGCATATTTCTGTTATTAGATATTAATGAAATGAAGCATTATTTCTGTTGCATCTCTATGTTTATAGTTATTTCTATATTCTGTTGCGTTCCTACATAAATTCGGATCATCCCCATTCATTTATGTATTAGATATTTTTCAGCGTGTAATTCAAATATATAAAAAAAAACTTTAAAGTTGAGAGATCTCATCACGCGTCGACTCATCATGTTCATAGGAAACTAATAAACTTGACATTATCAACGAGCTATCAAACCAAGATAGTGGCTCATAGTCTAAGAGCCTTGAGACAAGGGATCTCATCACGAGTTAGCTTGTTCAAATTTATTATAACCAGTGAATGACATTATCATTTATGTCTTCCAAACTAGGATAATGATTTTAAAGTGGAAAAAAGGAGGAAGATTCTAAAAAAAAATAAGTAATCACATTACCTCTAGAGATATCTATTCTGTTATGAATGGGATATTGGTTCATTTTGGGTTAAATAGTAACCTTGTCGAGGCTATGAATGCCTGCTGGCAACAATGGATCTACTAGTGACTAATAAGTTATATAATAGCCAAGCTTAAAATAAATTTCTACTTATCTTTTCAACATATTAAGGTTTGATTCATTTAAAGAGAAATTTCATTTGCAAAAGTATGGGGGAATTTTTTCAAGTAAAACCAGGTTATTCAAATTACCAAAAAACATATTTCAACTACTTATAAATATCCTAAAAAATTATCCTTCAGTATTAAGATTTGTCAGATATTCTAGATTCATCGAGTGTGTCACCAATTGTTGTAATATTATAACAACTCTCCATTATCCAAGAAAGTAACTTAGAAAGAATAATGGGGACCCTTTAAAATTTTAGAATTAATATTCAATTTTTAGAAATAAAACCCCAGTTAGGATTTTATCAAGTTAATATTTTAATTTTCTTTTACAATTAATAAAACCACTAAAAAACACTTAAAAACAAACTTCAAAGCAAAATCATATAGCAGGACAAAATATCGAAACAATGAAGTTGCGAAAAATCAAATTGCGAAGTAGCAAATTGCTAAAATGCTAAAATGCCGAAACAACGAAATTGCGAAGTAGTGAATTCCTAAAGTGCCGAAACACCGAGATTTGTTATCTAACAGATACTGATATCACATTTCGTTAATTTACATACACCGATATCGCAATCTATCCAAAACCATCACACAGTTGCAATTTCTCATTTCACATTTCACGGATTTCTTGAATCACTAAATCATGTTGACTATCTAGTAGCCAATGAAACATCCTGATATAATGCCATTTATCAGAATCATGTGGACCTATACTTTTGAATTTAATGTTCATTCATGTGTGTTTGTAATCTCAAGCTTTTCAACTGATTTTTCAGTTTCAAAATTAAATACCAAAGGATTCCCCACTACGCATGAATTCAATTCATAATACTGTTAGCAACGTTTCAAATTGATTTGGGCCTATGACATCTGGTTTTGTTTGAACAATATAATTGTAAAACGAAAATAATAAAAGGATGCCACGATTGATTAAATCATGAAGGAAGTATGCCACCCCGCCACATTCATTCGTGCAGTAAGAGGAGAACAACTAAATGGCTCCCTTAATCACAGCTACCACATGAAATCGAGACAGTGGTTCTTCAGGTTGGGAAGGGATTTACCAACTCTTCGAGAATGAGAATCCTAAAGTAATTCCATACAGGAAAGATGTAGCTAATTATACTTCTTCAAATGATTCAGAATCATGGACCGATGCAGCTAATTCCTTTCTCCATAGAATTTATTCTCATCCAAAAAATCTTCCATACACTGACTTAGTGATATGGGTGTTATAAAATGTAGATATAAGGGATAGAAAATTTGTTACCAATAAAAAAATTGTCATTGGTTCCCTCAGGCCAATAGATTTAAGGAAGATGTATAAATTACCAAAACCTCAGAAGAAATATGACTCACAATTCGTTCAGAACTTCATGCAAGAGAACAACAATCCTGCAGTAGTCATAAAGGAGTGGAGAAATGACCCTAACCGGCATAAGCGTGATGACAAGGGTATGTATTCAATCGCTTCTCTTAAAAGTCCGTACTCTCAAATAGCTACAATGATGTGTCGTATGTTTGGGTCTGTAAAAACTAATAATTTTAGAGAGAATTGGACACCCTTAATAGAAGAAGCCTCTGATAGGAATATTCTAAATTGGACATCCATTCTTTCCGATAATTTGATAAGACTCATCACAAACTATAGGGAAAATCGAAATGTTACAACCTGTTAGTGCTCTACCGGATCTCTGAAGGCTGAAAAGGAGTCCAGTAAAGGTAGCTACAGACCAAGCTATCGCCAAATAGCTAGCCCTAATAGGTAGGAGAGGGCTCTCTCCAAGGGATCACAGCCAAGAGGTTTGGATCAATTATGTTTTAGGCTAGGTATAGTAGCTCTAGGGTTTTGATTGGTTGATTTGGGTGCAGGATGAGTGAATTGGGTCAAAGAGGAAACTAGGTCAAGGAAATAGGACCAACAATTGCAGACATTTGATGGGCCAAGGTAGGTAGGTAATTCAACACTTTAAAGAGGGTTGATGGAGTGAATTAGACAGGTGAGGTGCTAAAAAGAGCATGAAATACATGAATTATTTTTAAACTAAAGAAATGAAACACTTTTATGATGATTCTCCCAAAACAGATCATTAAAAATGAATTATTCTTATCTCACTTAAGAATCAATTATATTATAGAAATGACATGATCATGGAAAGTAAAAAAAATTCACACATATGTAAACATAATAAGAAACTATGTCAAAATACATTACCATAGGAATCCCACAAAAATAGATGCAACATTGTCAATAAATTCCTGCCAAAGTCTGAAACAATGGTGTTCTATGATTAATACCACAGTATCAAACCCTTGCAATGAGAAAGGAGGTGGAGGATATAGGCCAAAAAAACTTCAGCCACTCTCAGGGATCGAATCCCTGACTTGTGGATCTAATCCCCAAAATACTGAACTGAAAACCCAAAGACTAGGGAGGTCAACAAACTCATCCCTAACTTTGGTGAAACAGATTCATTCATCCACACATACACTTTTACATAATGTACTTACCCTATAGTAACTAAAAGTAACTTAATTACATTTATATCTTCAAATTACATCAATAAAATTCATGAATTCTTTGACCATACTGAGAAAATCTAGAAATTTTGGAAAAAATCCACAAACTGGTAAAAGCACAGTGCCGTTGGCAGGAGCGCAACGCCTGAAGTAGGGGCTCAATGCCAACTTCAAGGCTGAATTTGAGGGACTTCCTGAAGTCCAAATTGAGCTCATAATATCTCATTGGAAATATGATCCTGTCTAGTTTCCAAAACTGCCCTTGGTTTTTGAAAAATAATGAGGTTAAGGCCTCCAAAAGTGCAATTTCTCAACACTTCTCCAAAGCGTAGCGCCAGCCTAAAAATAGGGGCATAAAGGTGATTTTTTAGGTTTTATTGGCCATTTATCCTTGCCATATTGTCTAATTTCTTAGTGCCAATAGTCAAAATTGAATGTAGAGGGTCATTTGAATCCAATGGTGGTGGCCAGGTTGTATTTTCAGGCTCCTAGAGAAAGCGTAGCACCCTAGGCGCTGGGTTTTGATAAGCTCACTCTGCTGATTTTCAGTGAAAATTTGTGAAAATGCAGAAAATTACAAAAAGTTGCCCACAACTCTAAAAAATGTTAGATAGAGTGCCAATGAAGTGTCTTAAGCAATCAAGGATGCATCAACAAGAATGTCAAGTTGTCCCTTGTCCTTTTGGTTGGCTAGGGTTTCCTTCAAATTGTCCTTCAACTCCTTGATTTTGATGTTGCTGATCTGATTCCTTGACTTGTACCTATTGCTCATGTTTCTGAGCATTTATTTTGCCTTGTTGGCCTTTTGAAGGAGCTTCTCTAGGTGTAGGTTCACTCTATCAAGACAAAAATCTCTTTCATCATCAATCTCTTTTGCAATCCTCTCCTCAAAAGTGAGGTTTTCAGCCTCAAGTTTCTATTTTTCCAATGCTTTCTCAAGACCTCTTGTTCTTGGTCTTTTCCTAGTGTCTTGATCAGAATCATTGGTGGTTTTCCTCTTAACCTTTAGGAGCTCCAATTCCATGAGTTCTTGCTTGTCATTTAGTTGTTTGTTCTCTTTCTCAAGGTAGGAGATCACATATCTTTCTCTGTCCAAGTTATCCTACAGTTCTTTTATTTGGGCATCCTTCTCTTTGATGATAAATTTTGAGACTTTATGATCATCTTGGACATCCAAGTCTACCAAATCAAACTATGTTTATTCTTCACGAATATCCCCTTCCTTATGAACAACTGCATCATCCTGATGTACCTATTTTGTTGATGAATAAGGCAAGGTCCCTTTCACAATATTTGGAGAAAACACTTGCCTAGGTCCCCTCTAATAGGTTTTGACCTATTTTTCCTTTTTGGTCTTCTTCACTGCAACCCTACTAGATGACCCTATTTCTTTTTGAGGCATTGATACGGGTGGTGGAATCGGTCTAGCAGGCTGAGATGGTGGATTAATGAAGACATCATTCTCAATGAAGGTCTCCCAAGCAATGTTTAGCTTATTGAGATGATGAAGGACAATTATATTGATAAGAGAGTGATGAAAAAGGTTTTTCATCTAATGTTCTAGCTCTCTTCTGTGCACTTTGTAGGCCATCTTGTCAATGCTACTGTACAAATAGTGATGGATTTTGATCAATTTCACCCTTGTGAAGTGCATGAGAATCCTGATGTGATATGAGTACAGTTGGGAGAATATTTCCTCTATTGTGGCCCTATAATTTATAAGATTGACAATAATAAACGATAGAGGACAACATCAAACTGCTTTGGAATCTAGAACCTAGCGTTCCTAGACTCAGAGAGGGCTCTCTCTATTTCTGATTTAGATTTATCCTTAAAATTATGAATGCTAATATTAGGATAGTTACAGTGATGGAGGTATTGGTTGTTTTGAGTAATTTTGTTGGTTCGATAAGCAGGTCTGCAGGGACTAATCCATTGGGCTATGGAGTCAAAGGTTGGATGGGTACATCAACGTTCAGAAGCATCATAGGGCAAGCTAACTATGCTAAATGGATCTCTAGAGCAGTGTGAATTATGAGGTGAAAGAAATAGTAAGTTTCAGTAGTGACTAAAGGAAGTTAAGAATTCTTTAGTCAAACTTCAGCAGAAAACATTCGGATTGTAAATGCAGACAGAATTCAGGTGCCCCAACAACAAATATTAATCTAAAATTCCTAATTTATAATTAGATGAAAAAAACAGAAAAATTTAAAATATAGGAATGCACATCATCATTTTAACAAAACTCAAGAATCCTGTAAATGATATTTGATTACTGATGTCCAACTCCAAACTAGTGTTCCAATATTGTAGTTCTTACAATACAGGGTCTAACAATCCAAACCTTGACAATGAAAATTCAAGCAGTATTTAACTAACAACTACGTTGGTTGCCCTAATCTACTTTGGAAACCTTCATTAATTACAAATAAACTAAATCAAAAAAGTGTGGCCATGCAAGGCTTGAAAAAATAAAATCTTTGACAAATCACTGCCTGTCGAATTAATTTTAGCAGCTTTTCATGAATGCAAAACGTAGGTGGCTCTTCCTGGATCCAAAGAGTGGCTTGGAGGTGGTTGAGATGGTTGCAAAGAGACAACAATGGGTAGCTCTGACATCTAGCTTGACTTTTGAGCTGCCTCTTCTTGATCATAAAAGATGATGGGATGGTGATACTTCTAATCAATCAGTGGTTGTGCTGATATGTACACTGTGCCTTTTCATCTTCCTTGGGAGGCATGCTTCTTCAATGTATCTTCTTTATCAACCTGCAATGAAGAATGGGATGACAGAAGCAGGAGAAGAGAAAGGGAAATTGCTATGGATCAGCACTGGGGAAGGGATATGACAGAGGGGAATCATGACCGGGTTCGAACAGCCTAAAGGTGAATTGTGATCTGGTTCACAGAGAGCTGACAATTCTTCTTTGATATAAAAAGGGACCTTTGGCAACATCTCACACTTTCTTTGATAATACCTGCGAATTTCACACCTACAATACTTTGAAAATAACAGAAAAAGTAAACTCTACAGTTATATCGAATTCTTGCTCTAAAATAACGATTTGGTGGAGTGGAGGTGGCGCAGATCCTTTAGATAACGACCTGACCCTTTATGGTGTAACAAGTGTGTTCGCAGGGGAAATGGGATAGGATGAAAGGAGAAGGCAGGAGAAGATGTGGCAAGAAAGGTGGGGGTTGAATGCTCATCGAAAACTGCAAATTACACATCTTGGTTATGGGTGACGGATGCAAAAGTTAAAATCTGCGATGTGCGACTGTAGGTTTTAACCCTGAACAGAAATATCTACACACGATTCTTATAACATAAAATAAACAATAGCAAGAGCATAAAACATAAAACAGATAAACACAGAGATTTTCCCCTGGATCCCAAATCAGGACTACGACCGGCTTGATTTTCATTATATTCCTTTTAGTGTTACAACACATATATATACATGCGGAGCATACATAAACCCCAATCCATTAACCCTGGATTAAGAACATAACCGTAGTTCCCTTGACCAGATCTACAAAATACCAGGGGCCAAAAACCATCGAACCCCAAAACCATGTGCAAAACCATGCACAAAACCATGGGCGGATCCGCCTATGAGTGGGTCCGCACAAAAACCAATTTTGGCCGGGCGCTGCCCCGGACCCCAACGGTGGGGACTGCTTCGCCCTCGTGACCCCCCGACTACGCCCGACGCAACATACAGCGTGTGGGGCTAATCGTGGAAAGAATATAACACATACCCAACATTCTCCCACTTGTTGTTTTCTTTCCACGGGGGGCCACAAGAGAGCTTAGTCATTGGCCCAATTCTTCAACACCCATTGTTTCTCTACACCAAGAAAACTTCTGAGTGCTCACAGACTTCGTCAATGCATCTGCAACATTCTTCAAAGTGTCCACCTTTACCAGCAACACCCTTTTAGCCTCAACCATATCTCTAACAAAGTGATATTGAACATCAATGTGCTTTGTCTTTGAATGATAAACAAGGTTCTTAGCCAAGAAAATTGCACTTTGGCTATCACAGTCTATCCTTATAGCTTGTTGTACCAACCCCATACTTGAACACAATCTCTACACACAAATTGCTTCCTTGCTTGCATGAGTGGCTGCCATGTATTTTGCCTATGTAGTTGAAAGAGCCACTACATACTGTCTTTTACTCATCCAAATGACTGCACCTCCGAATAGGCCAAACACATACCCACTTGTAGATCTTCTTTGGTCCCAGATCTCCAGCCCAGTCAGCATCAACAAAACCACGAATGTCCAACATTCTTTCCAATCCTGGACTTCCCTGGTAGCACAAGCCATAATCACTAGTGCCACGTAAATATCTGAAAACCCGCTTCACTGCTGTCCAATGCTCCTTCCCTGGGTTTGACATAAACCTGATCAATACTCCCACTGCATGTGCAATGTCTGGTCTAGTACAGACCATTGCATACATCAAGCTACCCATTGCACTTGCATATGGAACACGGGACATATACTCCTCTTCTTCTTGTGTCTTGGGACACTGTTCAGCAGACAGCTTTACACCTACAGGAATAGGAACCTTCACCGGTTTACTATCCTGCATATTGAACCTCTGCAATATAGTCTCGACATACTTCCTTTGGTTTAACCAGAGCTTCCTCTTTGCCCGATCTCTCTTAATTTCCATGCCCAAAATATAATTTGCAGCACCCAGATCCTTCACTTCACCATAAAGCCTTCGGGTTGCTTCATGTAGATCTCCTCTTCTAGATCCCCGTGAAGAAATGTTGTCTTCACATCCATTTGTTCTATCTCAAAATCAAATGCAGCAGCAACAGATAAAAGTAATCTAATAGAAGTAACTTTGGCAATAGGAGAAAAAATATCACCAAAATCAATTCCTGGCACTTGGGAATAACCTTTTGCTACCAACCGAGCTTTGTATTTCTCCACCTTGCCTTCTACATTCATCTTCTTTTTAAACACCCATTTGCTCCTTATGGGCTTCCTTCCAGCCGACAACTCCACCAAATCCCATGCCTCATTTTTGTGCAAGGATGCCATTTCATCAACCATGGCCTCCTTCCAGAGTTTTCCATCCTCTGAGTCTACTGCCTCCCTGACAGTTCTGGGATTGTCATCAGTTATATTTAAGGCAAAACCTGAATAGAAAGCAGATGGATTATACCTTTCTGGTTACCTTCTTTCCCGAACTGATCTTCTCAAAGCTGGGGTTTGTGGCTCTTCCTCTTATGAATCTTCTTCTATTGTAGAGTCTGATTCATCCTCCTTTAGCTCAAACTCTATCTTCTCAGGTTCCTTTGGTAGGAATTCATGTGTAACAACATCTTTCACCTCTCTAAACACCACATCTCGGCTGTACACAACCTTCCTTGTTTCTGGGTTCCAAAGCTTGTAACCCTTTAAACCATCCTTATACCCAATAAAGATGCACCTTTCAGATTTATTATCCAACTTAGTCCTTTTCTCCTTTGGAACATGTACATATGCATCACATCCAAATACCCTTAGATGTGAAATAGAGGGTTTCTTACCAGTCCATACCTCATGTGGGGTCTTATCCTCCAATGCTGATGAAGGTGATATGTTAACTAAGTAACATGCAGTCTCCACTGCCTCTGCCCAGAATTCTTGTCCTAACCCGGTACCACTGAGCATGCTTCTTGCCTTTTCCATCAGTGTTCTATTCATTCTTTCTGTAACTCCATTTTGCTGAGGTGTGTATGGAGTAGTCTTCTGCCGTGCTATACCACACTTCTTACGGAACTCTTCAAATTCCTTCTTGCAGAACTCCCCACCATTATCTGTCCTCAACGCCTTTATCTTCTTCTCTGTCTGGTTTTCCACGAGAGCCTTAAATTCTTTAAATTTGTCAAAGACTTCAGATTTCTTCCTCAAGAAATATATCCATGTATTCCTTGAGAAGTCATCTATGAATGAAACATAGTACACAGACTTTCCCAGTGATGGAACTGACACAGGTCCAAACACATCATTGTGCACAAGTTCTAATATCTTGTTCGCCCTCTTAGCACCAGAAGGAAAAATCACCCGATTCTGCTTCCCATATACACAATGTTCACAGAAATCGAAATCCAGAGAGCAATTAGACATACCTTCTACCATGCCATTTCTATGCAGTATCCGAAGGCCCTTCTCTCCAATATGTCCAAGCCTTTGATGCCATAGCATGGTCTTTTCTCCAGAGACAGCTAGGCTTTCCACTCCACTTTCAGGAACCATAGAACTGTTACACCCATCAATAAAAGTGATACTTTGTAGCTTGTACAGAGTTCCAGTCCGAACTCCCCGCATTAATAGCAGTGCTACCCGAACCATCTTGCGGGCATCTTTCTCGAACACTGTTTTTACACCTACATCATCCATCTTGCTTACAAAAATTAGATTTATGGCCAATGCAGGAATATGCAGAACACCAGGAAGTGTTCTAATCCTTCCACCTTGCAGCTTCAACTTGACCTTTCCACGTCCCGATGATTCCGGCCCTCCTATCATCCCCTAGGAAGACATCACCACCATCATATTTCTCATACTCGCAGAACCACTCCCTATGGGGAGTGAAGTGAAAGGATGCACTCGAGTCAATCAACCATGACTCATGATCTACATGTGTATTTGAAGAAGAAGCCAAATACACATCCCCACCTTCATCCGAGGTGGTTTTTGCCTCTGCGGAAGGACCTTCATCGGATCCCTTTCCTTTCTGTGAACTTTAGATCTCGCATTCCTTTTTGTAGTGCCCCTTCGCTTTCCACATTTCCAGCACACCTTTACAAACTTTCCCAGAGATTTAGATCTCCCCTCTAGATTTAAATCTCCCACTCGAAACCTTATTCTTGTTTATGTTCGGGACCTTCCTCATACTGAGATAAGGCATCTCCATTCCGACCCTCCATATTTCTCCATCTCATTTCCTCAGACAGTAGGCTGAGACAATGTCATCAAAATTCAAGGTAGTTGTATCTGCTACCTATTGCAATAACCAGATCGTCCCATGAGTATGGTAGAGAGCACAACAAACTGATGCACTTATCTTCATCGAGATTTTAATATCAACAGACGACAGTCGACTTACCACTAGTATTGAAGGCGTTCGCGATGCTCCGTCACCGAGTCTCCATCCTTCATCCTCGGGTTATACAGGCTTTTTCCGACAGAACAACTTATTCACCGAGAGACTTAGATTGGTACAAAGTCCCAAGTTTTTCCCATAAATTATTCGTCGTAGCTTCCCTCAAATACATTCAACAATACTGAATCGACACACACAACCGTATTGTGCTCTTGGCCTTCCGATCCGGCTTTCTTCCGGGTCTTCATCTGACATTGCTCGTTGGTTTAGTACCTGGATCTACCGCGATCCACTGATCTTTATCCACCGGGCGGATCCTCCATCTTTAGCTTCCACAACTCAAAGCTCCGACCATTAAATTTCTCGATCTCTATCTTTCCGCTCGTCTCGCCATATTCTTTCACCGCAAGAATCGATCCCGCAGATCTCCCCATCGCACAGGGGTCTACCACAGGCCCGAGCAAAAACCTCAACAACAAAGGCGTCCCCTTGAAGCCGAAACAGCTGCGATACCAAATGTAGGTTTTAACCCTCGAACAAAAATATCTACACACGATTCTTATAACAGAAAATAAACAATAGCAAGAGCATAAAACATAAAACAGGATAAACACGAGAGATTTTCCCCCGGATCCCAAGTCGGGGACGACCAAACTTTGATTTTTTCATTATATTCCTTTTAGTGTTACAACACATATATATACATGCCGAAGCATACATAAACCCCAATCCATTAACCCCCGGATTAGAACATAACCGTAGTTCCCTTGACTGGGATCTACAAAAATACCAGGGGGCAGAAACCATCGAACCCCAAAACCATGTGAAAAACCATGCCCAAAACCATGTGCGGATTTGCCTATGAGTGGGTCCGCTTCAAAAAACAAATTTTCCCCCAGGACTCCCAACAAGTGGGGACTGCTTCGCCCTCGTGACCCCCAGCGCTACGCCGAAGCAACATACAGGCACGTGGGGATAATCGTGGAAAGAATATAACACATACCCAACGACGACACGAAAAAGGTGACGTGGCGGTGGCGAGAGGTGGGGCCGACCTATATCGGAGATCGTAGTCGGGGAGTTTTAGTGGTGGGGAAATGGAGGTAAGTGTTAAGATTGGCAATGTGAAAAGTGCGATGAGCGGGGATGATATGGCAAGAAAAGGCGGGCTCGCCCTACGACCACGAGATCGTAGACTGTGTTATGAGCAGCGGAAAGTGAACGTTAAACTTTGTGATTTGTGATATGCGATCGAGTCCCACCATTTCGCAAATCGCACTTTGGAAGTTTTTTAATTATCTTGCACACTTATCCTCTGGAATTTGTAATTTGCGATGTAAGATTGGGGTTTGGCAGGACTTGGGTAGGACTTTAGGTAAATAAAATATGAGCAGAAGGGGGAAAATAAGGAGTAATGAACTAGAGTCACCCTTTTTCGGACCTTCGTAGTATAACAACTCCTTTCTCTTTGATTTTTTTCTTCCTTCATCATAGAAAAAAATGGAATTGTGATACCTTTTCAACGTATCTACCTACCCAAACTACAAATCTAAGATTTTTTTTCTTCTTTTTTAGGGTGCATTTAGACTTGCAAACCCCTGAAACCTTTTCTTTTTTGAAATTCTAACATAAGCCCTATTCCTTATTTCTCTTATTGGTCTATATTAAGATGTTGACCCAATGTCATTTTCTACCTATATACTGATAAGCCAAGATTAAACAGTTTGGAAAATCCTCATTTTCTAACCTATCAACAGAAAATTCAAAAATTGTACAATCATGCTTAGGCTATATGATTGAATAGACTTTTATAAATAGTAGTGGCATTTTGATTTGCGTAATTTCAGAAATATTCATTTTTTTGTGTGGGGATTTCTTTTTTCCTTTTTTTTAACACCCTCTTTTCTTCTTCTTTTTGTTTCTTTTTTATCATCTTTGGAAATGCTAATATGTGTACAATATGAAAATTTGAAAGTAAGAAATACATAGTCACCTTATGATACTATAAATTACTGGGACTCTACAAATGGCTCCAGCTAGGGATGGCACTTTTGTTTAGGAAGTGTGAAGAATACCAAGACCAGAGTATCCATGTATATTCTTCGCTGCAATGTCTTTCATGAATTTTCTCTTGTTGTTTTTATGAATATGTCTTGTTGTTTTTAAGCACAACAAGGTGACCTACAAACAAGATCTGAACCCAAAAACTGTGGTATTTATAGTGGAGTGGGAAATTTCTCTATATTTAGGAGAATTAATGCTTCAACATCCTGCCATTGATAGGACCTCTAGGAAGCTCTATTCCGTCCATCTCTTGTAGAAAAAATACATTATTCCCCCTAAAAGAATGGACAAGGTATGGGCCCTTCCACAGATTGTCAAACTTTCCATGCTTACCTTTATCTTCTCTTCTGGAATCCCATTTCAGTACTTTATCTCCAATATTGAAATCATTTTCTTTTTTTCTTATCAAATATTTTCTTTATGTTTTCTTGCATCGCTTGAGTTCCTGTTTTAAACCTCTTCTTTGACCGTTGAAGCTGAATGGTCTGGCTTATTCTTCTTTGTACATCATTCTCTTTAGCATGTACCTCTTGAATTATTTTCATGGCTCTCACTCCTAAGGATGTTGGGAAAACTCATCCATCCCATAGACCAACTGGTATGGTGATATGCCAATTGATTTCTTAGTTGTCAGTTTGTCAGCCCATAATGCATGCACCAATTTGTTGTGCCGGGATTTCTTACTGTCGTCTAGCAATTTCTTGAGGATGTTAACCAAACTCTTGTTGGATGATTTAGCTAGTCCATTACCTTGAGGGTAATAATATGTTGAATGCCCCAAAGAGATGTGATATTTGTGGCAAAAATCTACGATCTTCTTGTACTTAAAAGCAACAACGTTATCACGTAACGATTTTCCTAAGACAACCAAATCTAGACATGATGTTGGCTTCAAGGAATTTGATAGTCATTGAGTCGAGTAGACGAGTTCTAGAAGGAATGGCCTCTATCCATTTGGTGAAATAGATCTCAGTAGAGTAAGGATCCATTTATGGTGGGAAGAGGAGGAAGGGTAGATTTATTTATGCATTTAGTGCAAGAAATAAAATAGGATTAGAAATAATATACATTGAAATCAATGCATCTAGTGCAATCAATCAAATATAATTAGAAATTAACATCTACATTTAAATTAATGCATCTAGTCCAAGAAATCAAATATAATTAGAAATCACCATCTACACTGAAATCAATGAATTTAGTGCAACAATCAAATATGATTAGAAATCATCTACATTGAAATCAATGCATCTAGTGCAACTAATCAAATATCATTAGAAATCAACATCTACACTAAAATTAATGCATCTAGTGCATGCAATCAACTAAGATTATAAATCACCATCTACACTGAAATCAGTGCATCTAGTGCAAGAAATGTTCTTCCCTATGTCCCCCCTCCATCTATATATATATATCTCCCTCCATCTCTCCTTTGTCTCTCTATCCCACCCCCCCCAAACATACACACTCTCTCACTCCATATCTATCAATATATTTTTCCCTCCCTTCCTCTCCCCATCTCTCTCTTCTTCCCTCCCTTCACCTTCCATCTATGTCTCTATCTCCCTTTGTCTCTTTATATCACCCCCAAAAAATACACTCTCTTTCTCCAATATATCTATATATCACTCCCTCCTCCTAACCCCCCCCCTCTCTCTCTTCCCCTTCTCTCCCTCTCCCCTGCTTCTATTTCTCTTCCCTCCTAATATCCTCTCTCCCTATCTCTCCATATTCCTTATCACTCCCTCTCTTTCTCTCCACCTTTCTTTCTCTATGTCTTTCTTCTTCCCTTCCTCTCTCTCCCCCTCCAACTCCATCTCTCTTTCATTACCTCTTTCCACTCTCCCGACATCCCTCTCTTTCTTCCTCTCTCTCCCTTTATCTACCACCTCTCTCTCACTCTCACTCTCTCTCTCTCTCTCCCCCTCTATTAACCCTCCAACTCTGTTACTATATGCCTCTCTCTCTCTCTCTCTCTCTCTCTCTCTTTATTTCTTCTTACCTTCCTCTCTCTCCCCCTCCAACTCCATCTCTCTTTCACTACCGCTTTCCACTCTCTCACATCATCTCTCTTTCTTCCTCTTTCTCCCTTTATCTACCACCTCTCTCTCTCTCTCCCTCTATTCACCCTCCAACTCTGTTATTATATGTCTCTCTCTCTCTCTCTCTCTCTCTCTCTCTCTCTCTCTCTCTCTCCAACTCTATTACAGTATGCCTCTCTCTCTATTTCTCTTCCTCGTTCTCTCCATCTCTCCTTCTTTGTCTCTTTATATAACCCCCAAACATACACACTCTCTCTCCGGAAGCATATTATATGATACCTATGGAATTAAATTAAAATGTTCCACTATAGTCATACCTTTAAACTAGAATTTACAAGCTCTTAGCTAGTGATGAACTCTCTTCTTAGTACCTATATCCAATTGCACCAACCAAGAATATCTATGCACTTCATTTATCAAGACACACTTATCCACTAGGTCAGGATTAACATAAATATAATTACATCAAGGATCAATGATGATGGAACATACTCTAATCTGTCAAATTTAACTCTCTTAAGGTTTCCATTATGAAAAAAATTGGGTTATGGGCCCACGCTTGGATGAAATCAATCATTATGCAGCCATAACATATCACTAAATGCTAGATTGGAATAAGAATCAAACTCCTGGTTCATGAACAAAATTGAGGAAGAGGAACGAACACACAGGTTCAAGATCAGGAACAAAACAACCTCTTCTGTTACTCCATCCACTTTTCCCATGCTTCTTCATTCCATCTGGTAGCGTTCATTTACTCTTCATCTGTCACCTCATCCCTGCTTCCACCATTGTGCCACTTCTTCCATGTGCAATTCAATGACCAATACTTCAACACCTTTTGTGTTGACAACTCCCGGTATCTTAAAAGAGACACTTTTTATTCACACAATGATCCTTCACTGTACGTATAAATTCACAAGCATATGCATCAACCTCTAATGTCAACAACATTGATCCCAGCATGAAATACGATTTTACTACGGTTCATGTTCTCCATCAACACTTACCAATCATAGTAAGTTGTTTTTCCCATAATCTGCAACTAACTACGGTGTAAAGATCACTTCATAACTCCTAAACTAAGGATAATTTTGCAAAATATCTGTGAGTTACCAAATAAACCATGTTCTGCACAAAACTCAAATGGAAGAATTTCAAAATTCTTCTTCCTTTGATCATAAATCGACCTCGAAAGTTTGATGACGGTTTCTCCTTATGAATTTCTATCTTATGCTAAGAAATTCTCTTCCTTCTCTATGTGAGACAAAATTTCCTTCCTCGTTTAGATTCAAATCATTAATCGTTTCATGCCAATTCATCCACTATCGACCTTTGATTTACTTGGAGGACATAACAAAGCTTTTAAATTAAAACACAGAGATTGGTCATTCCATCAATTTTTCCCATGCAGTTATAACACAATTTATGCACATATTCATATACTTTTTAAGAAAATCTCCAAATTATGATTTCATAAGAGAAAATCCCCATAATGCATAGCAATCCCCTCACAAGAAAATTCACGATAATATTCTTTCGAATTTCCAAATTCAATTCGATCTTGCTATTTTTATACAAAATTTCTTTCTTGTTTGTCTCATACGTGAACATATATTTCAAAAGAAAAATGGCTACTCTACTTAGTCACAATACATTCACTTCACCTTCTCCTAGATTCAGAGATTCACCAATTCCTAATTTATGTATCACGTAGAGGCACACACCATAACATTATCAATATACATTTACAATAAACAGAGACAAATTTCAGATCGATTTAAAAAAACCAATGATGTATATAAACATATTCAAAATTAAATAGTGTGATATACAAAATATATATATGGGCATATCGAGCCCCTGGATTTCTACCTATCTCATCACTCTCAAACACACTCACACTAACCCCCTTTCTTCCCATATCCAGGTTTACATTTATAGGAACAATAATATAGTTATGGATTATTCTAGATCCATGATATTCTCCATAGATCACTCAACTAATTCCTAAAATCTCTTAATCCACTTTTAACTCAACCAATTCCCTATTCTAGGATCTCCTAATACCTAAGATCTCCATGAGATCTTCACAAGGCTAATATCTCTCATATTCTCACATATTTGAGAATATTTACATTAAAACCTCACACACCTATTTCTCACTCAAATTATTTAAAAATATACAAAAATAAATAAATTTTTTTAACAAACATTAGACCCCCTAAGTCAACCAAAATACAATGATTTTTTTTTTTGAGCCAAATGCTCCTGCATCAGAGACTCCCAAAGTTGAAAACATTAATGATCACATGATCTTGTGTTTCATATGCTGATGAAAACCTCCAGGGTCTCAAACTTTGTTTTGTTGTTGGTCCTTCAATCTTTCTTCTTCATGTTGCTGCTCAATTTCTTCTGCTATTGCTACCTTCAATCTTCCAGGTTTCCAAACCTTGTTTTGTAGTTTTCCATTAATTCTGCTAATGTATTCTTGTATAGTCATTTTCCTCCTGCTGTTGACTTCCCTTCTTACATCAGTGTGCCCTTTATCTGGTACTTCCATCATAAGTAATTGTAGTCTCTCTATCTCAACATCCAATCTATATTTTAGTAGAAATTCATTGTTGCCTTCTCTCATATGCATAAGAATTTCAGAATTCTTATCCTGCTCTTCCTCCTCAACATATATCATCTCATATATGTTCAAGACATTTGAATGTTGTCTCCCTTGCTATCTTAGAACATAAATATTGTTGTATTCTTGTTGAAATTTGTTGTTGCTTCTCACCAAGTGTTGTATTTTCTTCTCCACTATGTCATTGTTATGTGACATTCTAATTTGTCCTGCAAAATCAGTTGCGTCTGAAAAATTTATGTAAGTTTCATCATCTATATCTCTTGCTAGCCATTCCTCTAATAAAATTACTTCTTCCTCAATATCCTTAAACATTAACTCTGAATGTTCTACTAGAGGTTTACCTTCATCTTTAGGAAATATATTGGCTTCTATTTCTCTATTTACAGCTTCTTTTTCATCAATAATTTTTTTTACTTGTATCTTCATAATCAATTTGAAAATAAAATTTTACCTCAGTTTCCTTAGATGATGAAAACATATCTTCATGGCTAAGCACATGTGAACATTCCTCCTCTTTAGCAGTAATATCATGTTCTAGGCGCATCCTCTCAGCAAATTTTCTAGCAACAATAGCTCTTCATCATACTTATCAAGTATTTGATTTGAATGTTCCTCTCCTTCTTTATTTTGGTTGTCTACACAAGCCAACTTTATCTTGTTCTCTGTAGTAATAGGTTCTTGAAATTTTCCAACGGTTATTTCATGAATCAATTGTTTATGTGTTTCCCTTATACCTTTATGAGACAATGTGGTCTCATCCTCCTTCATGACAAGTTTTTGATTATATCCTTCTTAAATACCTTGAAAAGGAATTCCTTTATCTTCATCACTTGTAACATAATTCAAATTATGTTTTCTCTCTATCTTTGTGACAGTTGTAGATGGTTGTTAATCTTCATTTTTCTTATGACTTGCAATCATACCCAAGTTTTCAGAAATTAAAACATTAGGAATCTCAGCCTTACTTGTCAGCATATCCATATGTTGATTTGAACTCTTCAAAGAACTTGTTAGCCATCAGTATTTTTTACATGTTAGTGATGACTATATCTTCAGCTGAGTTTTCTAGAAACTGATTTCCTTATGTCAATATGTCATCCAGAAAACCCTCCCAAAACTTTTTTCGCCTTTCTACCTATTCAGTCCACCCCTGGAAAAACCAAAACCTCCTTGTCACAATCCTATCTAACCTCAGCCTTATTGGTCGTCCCATCAGCTTTAAAAAGCAAATCCACATCTGTTTCAAATAGTCTCCCCTATGTTAGGAAGTGGCGTTTTAGGACATTTCACCTTTGGCAATCATCAAAAAGCCAAAAAGCCTCCATCTGCAGCAGACCTACCATGACTGATCCCTTACTTTGCAAATGAAATTGACAAATAGCCCTAAGTCGCGCCACTCACAACCCCTACATCTCAGCACTGCATAAAGCCCAATCTCAAGCTGACTAGTAGGTTTTTCGCAGTGTTCTATGTTTTCTACAAAGGCAGGAAATATAACTTCATCTCAGGAGGAAATGCTTGATCCACAGTTAGAGGAACAGCTTCTTCTAAATGTATTGTGAGCCTGAGATGAAGCTGCAAAACAAAAGTCACTCATCAGGACCTTACAGCTCTTTCCAGCATGAAAATCACAGTAAGAAAGGGTCGCCACTGTCTCAGCAAAAGGGTAAATTGTCAAGGCCCAGAACCTCCTTCATTTACAAGCAGAGGGTTAGGGCGCCTCCTTCATCCATAAGCAGAGGGCGCAGGCCAGTGTTGACTCAGTAGGTTGCAAAAGTCCATGTTTGCCTTTACTGAAACAATGAAACAATATTTTCAGGTTTCATGAATGTAATTGATGACCATAACAGGAATATAGTGGGAATATGATAAGCTCAAAGGAAAGGGGAGTTTGGCCTGATAAAGGAGCTCATTTCAAACTTGCAAACCATATGAATTGTTGAACCTTAGAAGGACCTGTCATCAGCAAATATCCAAATCATAAGAGGCCTGTTTTGTTCAAGATCAAATGGAATAGAGGTTGTTAACCAATGCCATTACACAGGTAGAAAGAAAGCCCTTAGCTTTTTCAAATGCACTGACCTTCATAGTCACAAAGAGTTTTTGTCAAGAAACAGGTCATGAGATAAACAATCCAAATGATAAATTTCTCAGTCACCCTTAGAACAGTGTCACTGTGGCTAGGGTTTTCTTCTAAAAACACAGTGATGCTTGCAAGTAAAGATGCTAAGATTGGTGTTTTTCAAGAAGTTTTCTTACCACCACATTCAGAGAAAGGCTGTGTCGAACATAATGGTCAAAAAGTCTCCGGACACCTTATCTGATGAAGAGCCTCCTCCATGCATGAGTAGAGGGCCAAAGCTACTGCAGGTTGCTGAAACTGATTGATATAAGAAAGCAGTGGAAGGATACCAAAGACTGAATCAAGGTCATTACACAGATGAAAGACAGTGCTGATAATGTAAAGGTATTGGTACTCCTATTTCAAAGAACTATCTGTCAGGCTATACCTACAATAGGAAAGAGACAATATTGAAGATATGTGTGCCACTGATACCAAAAAGAAGATTGTCTCCTTGAGGAAAGGTCAAGCAACAAAACAATATCATATACCAAAGGGCCAAGGATCAAAGAGTCCTGTTTTTATTGCACAAGCTTGTCTTTTCAGATGGAGGAGGCGAGTGGTATTCAATCTTATGAATAGGCAAAATAAGTTGGTTGTGATGAATCACCATTGTTTATATGTTTTAAAAACAAACACAGTTGTCATCATTCCAGAGGGCAGACTTAGCACAAAGATACAGTATTAAATAAACAGTGGCAGGGATGTGGCATAGTGAGTTGTAAAGCAGAGAATCATGTTATAAAAAGAAACAGCTAGTAGAAGGCACTTACAGTCCAGAAGGAAACCTGTAAATCACCTAAGGACCGAGATTGTTAAACTAATTGCAAGGGCACCGGTGATCTCCTGTTAAGTGATAAAGCAGCTTTCAAATGCCTTTGACAGTTTTTGAATGACCTTTTCTTTTGTTAACATTGTCACCTAAAGTGCCAAAAAGAGGGACAAAGTCGAGGTTTTGAAAATGTCTCTCTTATGAGAACAGGTATGTAACTTCATGAATAGGCAAAGCAAATTTGATGAACTATCACTGTTTAAAAAGCAACTTGATGCAAACACAGTTTTGTATCATTTAAAGAAGGGCAGAGATATCACCAAATCCGAATAGGACTGGCAAAGTTTAAATATTTGGAGTGATAAAGAAACTAAGAGCGCAAATAAAGACTTTAACTCTCAAAGCAAAGAAATGCCACTGTTTGAACGAAAAACTTCACTGTGTTCAAAGATAGCCATGGGGTCTTTATTTTTGTTTTTTATAAACAATGAATGTAGCCGTTGAAGGAGTGTCAAAAGAATGAAATAAGAGGAGTACGAAGGCCATTGACGAAATTCAAAGCAAACTTCCGCAGCTCCCAAGTATCACAACGTTTTTCAAGCAAATTGAAGTTTTCTGCACCGGTTAGGGCCGCGCGACGTGCCTGGATTTAGGCGCGACGTGCCTGGGCAGCATTTTACAAAGGCTTTCTTCGTCGGCGCGACGTGCCTGTAGGTGGGCGCGACGTGCCTGTAGGAGGCCACCCGACCACACGACAGGCTGACCCGACACGTTTTCTTTTGCGCGACGGGTTTTTCTCCGAAGGTTGCCGCGCCAGTGTTGAAGGGTTCCGTTGCATTTCAAGCTCCCTCCAAGGGATTTCTTCTCAAAAACTCACAAGGTACTTCATCTCCTACCTTGAAAAACTCGAAAAATCAAGTTTAAAACCTGTAGACCGTGGTTTGAAACTGTGCATGGTTAAAAGGGCTTTGACCATTTTTTGAAAAGGAGAAACTGTCCTCACAGTCCCCCACAACAGCACACTACCTAAGCAGATTGCCTTTTATTCACCATTTTCTCCCACTGTGAATTTGTTAACAAAGATTTTCCAAAGATGACAGCACATTGAAAAGGCAGAGTTTGTTGATGAGAGGTTAAACCTTGGAGGCAGGGGTATAGAGTGTGTTGGTGTATCTCTCAAAACTCACAAGCAAAGAGTGTAATGTCTAAACTGCTGTGTGCACTGATTTTACACCCAACCTAGGTCTACTTGTTCTTTTACACTACCTTGTATCATATTGAAGATTTATTAACAAGGATTCTGAGAGTAAAACAGGGCCATTTTCTAGAAGGAAGGGTTGTTAGTGATTGGGCGGTTGTTGATGATCAAGTTTAACATTTGAAGCCAGAAGTACACAGTACACTGAGGAGCAGAGATTGTTGATGGTTAGATTTTGACATTAAAGGCAGAGGTACCAAAGTGGTGTTGGATTTCTCAAAACTTCACAAGTGAAAATGGCCACTGTCTAAAGGGCAGAGTGCTTGGTGATTGCATTTGATATTAAAACAGAGGTGTAGGTATTATGTTGATCTCTTAAACTCACAAGCAGAGAGTATATTTCCTAAGAACCACTGTGCATTGGTTATACATCCAAGTTGAGTCTGCCTTTCCTAGAAACCATATTGTATCATGTTGAAGACTTGTTGACAGAGATTTTCAAAGGTAAACAGCATAGTGAAAGACAGAGGTTGTTAATGTTGGATTTTGACATCAAAGGCAGAGGTATAAAGGTGGTGATTGACTTCCCAAAAGTCACAAGTGAAAGGTGTTTTCCTTAAACACTGTGGGCTAATTTTTCACATAACCAAAGGGTCTCCTTTCCTTCCACTGTATGGTCTCTACAGAAATCTGTTGACAGAGGTATTCTTCAAGGTGAATGACCTAAAGAGCAGGGTTTTCATATTCAAGTTTTGTTTGAAAGCACAAATAACAATGTAGGTTGGCCTCTAACAAAATCACAAAGAGGGGTGATTGTTCAAAAATGTGCACAGGGAATCTACGAAGCAGCTACCCCATCTTTTACACATGGTACCATTGTTAAGCAGGTTACATAGCTGAAGTGTATCCAGATTTGAAGGACTGTTGTTGATAAGTGCAGAGGTGGCTTATTCCAAGAAACATTGTTGCATTTTATTCAAAATCACAGGGTCCATATCTGTCCAAACAGTGTAGTGGCCAGTTTCAATCCAGCAGAGCATTTTTCATACATTGAAGGCAGTTTGCCTCTTCCAAAGCCTGTTTCAAGTCAGAATGCCTCCAAAACGAGATCACAAAGGCGGGCAACATAAGAGATATGAGCCTATCTCCATAGAATAAATCAATGCTCACCCCTCAGTGCTTTTTAATTTCCATGAAGTAGGCTGTCTTGATTTCTGTCAGAGGATAGAAGAAGTCAAGAGTTTCTTGCCACTTACACATTTGTGCGCTTTGAGATTCAAAGACAAACACTTCCAGTTAGCAGGTCTTGACTTCAAAATCTCCCCAAGGTATGTATCCAAAGCTACCAAGATCCCGTATCATGGTGAAAAGTGTTTTAAACAAGCGCATCTTGATCTGGAGGATTATAAACCTTTCATCAAACCGGAACATAGAGAAACCATCACTGCTATTTTCCCTTTCTCCTATCTTCTTGACAGCTATGCTCCGCTGATGAAAGCCATAATGAGATATTTCACTTGTGAAGGGAGGTTTAGCCAAATTTTTGCCTATCATGTTCGCTTGTTGATGCATTTTACTAGAAGCAGGAAATTAAACCTTCCATACTTTTTATCCAAAAGCATAGAGAAAATGGCAGCTATTGTCCAAAAGAAAGCTCCACCTCAGCAAATCCCTTCTCTCTTTCACCATTCCTTGATCAAAATCATCTTCTTACACCAGCTGGAGAAGAAAGGAGTTTCATGGGATTCATTCATTAGCCATGTCGATTTCGCCACTGTCCCTCCTGTTCATGTGTCTCCTACTCAGCCTGTCCATCGCCCAGTGCCTTTATCTAGTAGGCCTACCCCTAAAAAACTCAAGATGACCACTGGGCAGCCAAGTAAACAGGGAGAAGGAGAGGGCAGTGAGCCACAAGGAGAAAAGGAGGATGATGAAGCAATGACGAAACCAGATTTTGGACAATGACGGTTGGCAATGGTGGACAACTTGACTAGAGTTTGATGAGCAATGACAAATTCGGGAAGAGGACAAACATAAAAGTTTGATGAACGGCAAAACAGAGGCAGCTGACGAGAAGAGGTTGAAGAGCAACGGAGACAAACAACAATTGAAAACATCAAGGCCACAAAGAAGTGGACAGATGTTGAGGAAGGAGACATTAGGGGCTGCCTCATATTGATGACAAAAGCTTGTTCCTAAAGAAAGGAAATTGAAAGAACAACTTCTAGCTTGCCAGGAGAAAAGAAAGCTAGATGAAGGCCTTCAAAAGGAGCAAAGTGAAATTGGAGAAAGTGCCAAGCATGGAGGTAAATCAGTTGTCATCCCTATCCCAAGCGATGACAGTGATAATGAGGCCCGCATCCTTGAAAACCTCCTCATTCACAAAGAAGGGAAAATTGAGGTGTTACAAGAAGATCTTCAAAGGGCGAGGAATTTCAACCACTTCTTGGAGGTTGAAAACAAACAAATGAAGTATCATGCAGCCATTCATAAAGCAAGGGCAATCAAGTACAAAAAAGAGGCAGAAAAGGCGCAAGTAAGAATTGAAGAGCTCATTGGCGAATTTGATGATGAAGAGGAGGAGGACCAGCCTAGGCGAAAGAGGCCTAGGACCATCGGGCTTAGAAGAGCCTTGGAGAAACAGAGAGCAGAAGAACAAGCTCAATTCGAAGCCTTTCCTCTCACTGCCCTCTTTGAGCCGGAAATTGAGGAAAACAAGGAAGCATGGCTTGAGAGGGCTAACCAGCATTTGGAAACAAAGCTTGAGAAGGCAAACAGGGATCTTGAGCTACAGAGAAAAATGACTCTTCACTTTCAGAAGCTAAATCAATTTGCCAGGCGAAAATTGAAGGTAGCACAAGAAAAATTGAAGAAGTTGAAGGAGAGGCGCCTAGCACGGAAAGAAGCAAAAAGCATATCAGCCCTCGATATTTTGGCTTCAGCTTCGGAGCATGTTTCTATGGACCCTTGAGAGCCATGCATGCCAAATTTGGGCCTGTTTCGGAAACTTTTTGTTTTTTGGCATTTTTGGGGTTTTCGCCAAAAACTCATAAATGCGCCATTTCAGTTTGATGAGTTGTCAAAGGAGGAGGATGATCCCAATGGGTTCCATAATTCCATGAGCAGGTCTCCAGCGATTTTCAGGGCATTTGAAGATCATTCGCCCCTCCAAATTGGCGAAAAACAGCCTCATTTTGCACATTTTGCCCGCCATATCAGCAGCCTGCTATTTTCTGGGTTTTTGCACACAGGTACAGTTTTGAGGGACTTTCAGAGATCAGATTGAGGTGATTCCACTTGCATTGGAAAGAAGACACAGAGCGCTTTCCAACGAGCCATCATGAGCCTCATTTCGACATCGGTAAGGCTTCCATTTGCATCCAGCAAGTCAGGGGACCTTTTTCAGGCATAAATATGAAGTATTTTTGCAATTTTTGAACTCCAAAAATCTGCTTTTCCCAAATGTGCGTTAGGCTATTTTTATCATGGGAAAATCATGTAAAGTCAATATAATTTCCGTTTTTAGCAGTTTTTTAGATATTTTATTAGATATTTTGTGCCTTGGGCTTTGCAAAGCCTCAGGGACAAGTTTAGATATTTTGACTTGGCCAATGGGATAGCTAGTTGCTCCATGAGGTTTTCCTCCCTCAAGCCTATTTATTCCATGGTTCTCATTGTAAATCAGAGGCTGAACTTGAGAGAAGAATTGATGCATTGGTCATATGAGCTTTGAAGAATACACTTGAGTTATGATTTTTGGACTGCCTCTTGGATGCTTTTGAGGAATGGTGAAGGCTTGTTGATGGATTCCTTGACATGGTAGAATGGTATAGTGCTTCTTAATGTGTTTTTGTCTTCTAGTTTTCACTCATAATTCATATTTCTTGCTGCTATAGATCAGTAAAGATTGATTTTGAGATCTGCCCATGGAGGCACCTCAAAATCCCTGAATCTTCATAGCTTGATGTTTTCTTCTCCCTTAGTTATGCTAAAGAATTCTTAGCTGCTCTTTAGTAACCTAAGGTATTGTTGCTAAGTTTTATTCATCAGTTCCATGTATGTTGAGTAGGATGTATGGTTTGCCTTACCTACCTATCAGCTGCCCATAGTTCTGTCCATAAAACTTTCTCTTTGACTGATTTGTTGATCATTTTGTTGAACCAAGGAGGCCTAGTCCCGATCTAGCCCTTTGCCTAAAACTATGAAAACTTATTTTTCCAAGTGCCCAATGACTTAGAGACTATGTTTAGGCATTCCAGCATAGTTTATGAGTTGTTAGTTTGTCTCATGTGTTTTCCCCAAAGTCTGATAGCCATTTCCCGAAGTTAGAGGGTCTTATACCTCTATGTATGGCTGGAATGTTTGATTTCTATGTATTGATTAGCTTATAGTTATTCCTAGCATGATCAATGGCTTGCTATTACATGTTTATGTCTGCTATTAACTAGTTTGCACTTGAAATCTCTTGTCTTTCACCAACTTATTGTCCATTTAATCCATTTTGCCTAGAGATCCCTTCTACTGTGAATCAAATCGGCCCTACAGCAGCTTTACATCATCACTTCATAGTTTCCTTGACCTGTTTGACCCCATAGCCCAATTTATCTACATCTTGTTATCCAGTTTATGTATTTGATCAGTTTCATCCCTCACAAACTTAAAAACCAAAAAAACCAAAAACATACTTCATAACTAGCCTAATATCAGAACATCGCAAGTAAACACACAGACATCTTTTACACTTATAGAGAGAGCCCTCTCTGAGTCCAGGAAGGCTAGGTCCTTGGGCTCCAAAGCTTGGTTTGATGTTACATCGTCATTTGGCTAGCCAATCGGCCAAATCACGGGACCCTAACATAATGGCGATCCGGTGGGACCTACTGAGTACATGACAGTCTAGCGAACTCTTATAGACTCTTTAGTCCTTCAATCCTAAACTCAGACCATCAGCCTTTAGAATCATTTAGTGTAAACTCTATGTTTCACCATCTTAGCAAAGTGATGAATCAGGTTTATAACACTCTTACATCCTAGGCTGCACATAAAACTCAGAAAAAACCACAAAAAACTCCTTTAGATTGGTTTTTGTCAAGTACTGGTGGTGGACCATACAAATATATCTCAAAACAACTAATTTTCCACCTGGCGACTCCACTAAACTCTAGTAAGCCTTACTATTTCACCAAACTCTAGGCTACTTTCCGATAGACCTTTCCCATCACTCACTAACATAGCGGGAGATGGTAAGACACTGAGTACATGACAGTCTAGCAAACTCTTATAGACTTTTTGGTCTTTAGGTACCATAAACAATCAAGCAGTCCATAGACCCTTTTTTAGAGTAAACTCTTTTTTGTTCTCATCACCCTAGCAAAGTGTTGAAACAAATCTAGGATACTTTAACAAACCATAGGCTGCACATAAATTCAGAAAATCCAAAACATTCTCAGATTAGTTACTGGTGGTGGACCATAGCTATCTTCACAAAAACAATCCATTTCCACCTGGCGACTCCACTAATCCATCCCTTCTATTTTTGACCATCCTTCACCTTAGTAAAACCTTAGAAAACCCACTCATCTAGATCATTCACCAATATCATTCTCTCTAAACTCTGGATCTAAAATCTGGCTTCACGAAGAATCAATACCAGATCCCATCCAGACCCAAATCCCCCTATCATAGTAGATGACCCAGAAAAGATTCTGTGGCAAGCTTCTGAAACTGACCATCTAGCTACTGGTAGATCTATCCGTAGAGCAAGACCTGTACCTAAACATCGCACTATCTTACTAGATTCACCTTTTGAACTAGAGTCATCACAAACTCTTCCCAGAAGCAAATCATATAGTAAGATAAACTTCGACGATCTTGAACCCCTAAACCCACCACAGAGTCCTATTAGAGAAGCTTCACCCACCACTCCTCCTGATTTCCAGCTTCTTTATCAATTTGGCTCCTATCATCCCAGATCTGCTCAAAACCAGATCACTAGTCCAAGTTCATCTGCTACACCTGGTCAGACCACCACGGTTCAAACCACTTCATTCCAGCCTACTAGTCCTCATCTTGTACATCATCCATTAGCTCCAGTCATGGCAGCCTGGTACGCACCTTTGGTGTTGCCACCACCTTTAGCTCCTCTCCCAAACAAATATCAAGAAAAAATCCCACACTTTACTGGAGAAGACACCACCACACCTCAACAACATATAAGTAGGATGACTGATGCTTATGAATACCTAGAGGTACAAGACGAGACTGTCAGAATGAGAATATTTGCCCAAAGTCTTGGTGGTGAACCCAAAGCATGGTTCAAAAGCTTAGCTCCAAACAGCATCCATAATATCCCCGAACTGCATCAAATCTTCAGAAATAGGTGGGAAATCCGAAGAAACCCCATTCAAATCCTGTCAGAATATAACAGCCTAAAACGGGAAAATGGGGAAAGTGTCCAAGCTTACTGTACTAGGTTCAACAGTGTATATAACTCCCTTCCACCTCATTTCAAACCTCCGCTTGGTTTAGCTTTGGCAAAATTTCCTGAGGGTTTTGATCCGGACATGACATATCATCTGAGAGATAAGGATCCCCCTACCTTGGAGGAAATGCAACAAATAGCCATAAAAGCAGATGCCAACTTAGCTGAAAAAAGAGCTAGAACTAGATCAGAAAGAAAGGTCACATATAGAGATGAGGTTTCTACTTCATCACCTTCCCTAGATCACAGAATAGATGACTTAGTCAAATCCATGGCTAAAATGTGGGAAAAGATCAATGAAAAAGCTCCTGTTAGAGATAACCAGCCAAACCCTCCAATCAGAAGCCGAAACCAAAACTTCAGGAGGGAACAGCCCCAAAACAGACCAAGGGATAATGACCAACAGATCAGGCCACCATTCAATGAAAACTATGTAGAAGAAGATGATAGGGACTCAGAACCTCTTGATGAACATCATTTAAACCTCATAGGGTCTGACAATGAAGGTGAGGTGTACCTCACCGAAGAAGAACAAGCCTTATTTTCGCATGATCAAGATGAGACCAATTATGAAGATCTTGATGACCCTGCCATAGAGTTTCAAAATGCTATTGAAGAAGCCCACAGGCAATATGACCTTAGAAGCAAAAGAAACCAAGATAATGTCAAGAGAGGTAGCTCTGATACTGCTAAAGCTCCAGATACCATCCTCAAAAAAGCATCAAGCAGTGACAAAATCAAGGTTGAAAAGACTGATCAAAGCCAAGCTAAATTTACCCAAACTAATCCTCTCTCATATACTCCTGATACTTCTACCAAGGTCACCAAAACAACTATGGCAAGCAAAACCCCTAAACAAGGTCAACAAACTCAGAACATAGACAAGGTATTAGCTGAAAAAGCTGAAACAAACATATCTAAACTTCAAGTGCCTTTTAGCTTTGAAGGCGAGATCGCTAAGATCAAAATCACCATGCCTCTTACTTAACTCATTGCCCAAAACTCTTATAAATCCCAAGTACTAAAAGTCTTAAATCTAGGGAATGATGCGAACACTGTTAATCTCACTGATGACATTCCTGAAGTATTGTTTGGTCCAAAGATAGAGGGAAAATTCCAAGAGGGAGCTACTCTTCCATTTTACATTAGCCTAAACATCCACGACCAAATCCTCCACAATGCCATGCTGGACTCCGGCGCCTCGCATAATCTTATGCCGAAAGTAGTTATGGAAAGATTAGGCTTGGAAATCACAAGACCATACAAAGACTTATACTCATTTGATTCAAGCAGAGTCCAATGCCTAGGTTTGATCAAAGACCTTTGCTTTAGTCTGGCCCAAATACCCGCGAAACATCTAATCATGGATATAGTAGTGGCAGACATTCCTCCCAAGTATGGGATGCTTCTATCTAGATCTTGGGGAGACAAACTCCAAGGGAATATTCAACTGGACATGTCATATGCCACCATTCCTGTGTTTGGTCAGAACAGGATACTCTACCGCGAATCACACATGAAATACATGATTAGCAGTCAAGATAGGCCCCATAACATTCCAATGTGTTCTTTGCGCTCCGACTTAAACTCTTTCATTATGCATATTGATGTAAACTTGGAGGAAGAGTCAGAAGAAGCTGATATAGACTTAGATCCGCCACATCAGTTGTCCTTGATACCTTATGATGAGCTGGACACTCAAAACTACCATGATCATGAACAACTGTGTCTTGAGGAAAGTAAGTTTCCCCTCTCCAAAGTGGGGTTAGAGCAAGAAGCACAAACTCTCATGTACTATCAAGCAAATTGCTCTAGCTTTAATAAAACACCAGCAGTAACTTGTGGAAATTTCTTCCGGGTAAAAGCTTTAGAAGACCTTCACATCACAAACCTATTTGGAACCCGGGAGAAAGGGAGTTTGATGTTTCTACCATACCTCAAAGATTTACCATCATGTGACCCTCCTACTGCAAATGAAACTTTGACCATAACCTCAGTAGCTCAACATCTTGAGAAAATGCCAGATGAACTTCTTATAAGCAAGGATGACAGTTATAATCCCGGCATACCTGAGCTACTGAAATTGGCTCATATTTTGTCCTTTCATGAAGAACTTAGAAATGCTAAAATCAGGAATCTCATGCAAAATACTAGTTTCTACACGAAAAACAAGGGAAAACATTGTATCACTACCTTTTCCCCAAAGAACAACTTTAACAGAAACAGGCACAGTAAACTGAGACAAACTGAAATGATCAATGAGAAAACTAGTGGCCATAGAATTTGCTTTGATTTTAGGAATAATACTGCATCTCCATATAACAAAAATCAGGTTATTCCTACTCAAGATCATGATTCACCAATTGAAAATGTTTCTAATCATGTATTCTTGCAAGATCATCTTTCAGATCATAATCATCAGATTCCTTTGCAAAGTAAACAGCTTAAAGATTTTTTCCAGTTTGCGGGAGGTAAATCTGATTTCAAGTTCAAAATTGCTAAACCACCCAATATCAGAAATCTGTTCATAAGGGCCATGTTCCCAATTTTAAATTTCTGTGTTCTTGCATACCTTGATGATGTCACTATATATTTCAAGAATTACCAAGAGTACATACATTACCTGAAGAAAGCATACAGTAAGGAAAGGAGTGGAAATCAGATATTCAGAGAGGTACAGAGGGAGGATACTGGGTTGTTTAGAGATTCTTGCATGAATCCCTATGTCATGTTAGAGAGAGAAAATTTCCCAAATTTTTCTTTTCAAGAGTTAAGTGGGCCAAGGGTGAGAGGAGATCCTTATGAGGATAAGATGCTGAAATTCCGTCATTTCCAAGATTTTTGAGTTTGAAACATGTTCAGTCATTGTACATACCATTGTTTGAAATATTGAAAAAATGAAAAAATCAAAAACAGTAAAAGATAGGAAAGTCAAAAACAGTAAAAAGCAGAAAAGAGGGCAAGTGAAGATAGAACAAAGGCCCCATGTTCCAAAAATAGTCTTTCGGAAAGCGAGCAAGTCTAAATGCCGCTACTAGTACTTCAATGTCTTGTTCAGCTATCTAGCCTAATCATAGCTGAGCATGTTTAAATTTATTTTCTGATAAGTTAGTGAGTGCAAAGATAGTCAACATTGTGTAAGATTGACTTATCACAGAGCTTAGATTAGGGAGAGATTCTGGTTCCACATGCCTAAAACAGAACCAAAGAGAGAAGCGAGGGATGAAAAATATATTGTACATCTTAAGCCCGCTTGTCTAGTTTCCTTTTATTGCAGAATAATATTTGTGTGCAGCTTGTCTTTTATGCTGCAAATGCATGACAAATCAGACTGCTTAATCCTGATTTGATCATTTTTGAATTTCATGTTGTAGATTAGAGAATGAAATCCTGTCAAACTGCTTAATCTTGACAGTCGATCTAGTTTTAGGAAGAGAAATGAAGGAGTTCATCAGCTTAATCTGAACTCCCGGCAGATATAAGAGTAGAAGTAGATAGTTTCATTTTGCAAAAAGAAAAATATGCATTGTCAAAAGGCTGCTAGTTCAAATGCGCCAAACAGAAGAAAAAATGTTAGGAAAGATAGTAGGGTAGGTATAAGTATCATTGATGTTAAACATGCTGACACTTTTCAGAAATAACATCAAGAGAAGGGTAAATTTTGCGCCAATGGATAAGGCACTGGTCTTCATAAGCCAAAAAAACTGAATTCTGGACACCTCCTGACGAGGAGCTGCCCTCCCCAAATGGAGCCACTGTTAGCCATCAGTATTTTTTACATGTTAGTGATGACTATATCTTCAGCTGAGTTTTCTAGAAACTAATTTCCTTATGTCAATATGTCATCCAGAAAACCCTCCCAAAACTTTTTTAGGAAGTGGCGTTTAGGAAATTTCACCTTTGGCAATCATCAAAAAGCCAAAAAAGCCTCCATCTGCAGCAGACCTACCATAACTGATCCCTTACTTTGCAAATGAAATTGACAAACAGCCTTAAGTCGCGCCACTCATACCCCCCTAGATCTCAGCACTGCATAAAGCCCAATATCAAGCTGACTATTAGGTTTTTCACAGTTTTCTATGGTTCTACAAAGACAGGAAATATATTTCATCTCATGGAGTAAATGTTTGAGTTTACAGTTAGAGGAACAGCTGCTTCTAAATGTAACCCGAACCTTTAGATATGTCTACAAAACGAGCTATTCCTTGGGAACCTTACAGCTCTTTCCAGCATGAAAATCACAGTAAGAAAAGGTCGCCACTGTCTCATCAAAGGGGTAAATTGTCAAGGCCCAGAACCTCCTTCATTTACAAGCAGAGGGTTAGGGCGCCTCCTTCATACATAAGCAGAGGGCGCAGGCTAGTATTGACTCAGAAGGTTGCAAAAGTCCAGGTTGCCTTTACTGAAACAATGAAACAATATCTTCAGGTTTCATGAATGTAATTGATGACCATAACAGGAATATAGTGGGGATATGATAAGCTCAAAGGAAAAGGGAGTTTGGCCTGATAAAGGAGCTCATTTCAAACTTGCAAACCATATGGATTGTTGAACTTTAGAAGGACCTGTCAGCAGTAAACATCCAAATCATAAGAGGCCTGTTTTGTTCAAGATCCAATGGAATAGAGGCTGTTAACCATTTCCATTACACAGGCAGAAAGAGAGCCCTTAGCTTTTTCAAATGCACTGACCTTCATAGTCACAAAGAGTTTTTGTCAAGTAACAGGTCATGAGATAAACAATCCAAATGATAATTTTCTCAGTCACCCTTAGAACAGTATCACTGTGGCTAGGGTTTTCTTCTAAAAAACAGTGATACTTGCAAGTAAAGATGTTAAGATTGGTGTTTTTGAAGAGGTTTTCTTACCACCACATTCAGAAAAAGGCTGTGTCGAACCTAGTGGTCAAAAAGTCTCCGGACACCTTATCTGATGAAGAGCCTCCTCCATGCATGAGTAGAGGGCCAAAACTCTTTTGCGGGGAGTCTTTGGCCAGTTGATACAAGAAAGCGGTGGGATACCAAAAGGCGAAACAAGGTCACTACACGGATGAATGACAGTCTCTTGATAATGTAAAAGTGCGATACTCCTATTTCAAGAACTATACGTCGGTATAACTACGGTAGGAAAGGCAATATTGAATATATGTATGCCACGTACCTTAAGAAAACTGTCTCCTTGAGGAAAGGTCAAGCAACAAGACAATGTCATATACCAAATTACAGCTTTCAAATGTTTTGGTGCATTATGAATAGCCCTTCCTTGCTAACAATCACCAAGAGAGGGAAACAGTGAACATAGTTCAGTTATGAAATATTTCTATTGACAAAAAGGGGTTTAACACACTGATCAGAACAAAATAAGGACTGTGTATCAAAAAGCCCTGTTTTCATATTCTACAAGCTTGTATTTTCAGATGGGAAGGCAAATGGGTACACAATCTTATGAACAGGCAGAAGAGGTTGGTTTTGATGAAGTTGCCACTGTTTATAAGTCTTAAAACAAACACGGTTGTCATCATTCCAAAGAGCAGACTTAGCACAAAGATAGTATTAAATAAACAGTGGCAGAGATGTGGCATCATGAGTTGTCAAGCAGGAGATTATAATAAAAATGACCCTCTTTGGAGAACATTGCAGGTCATAAAGGATGCAGCCACTGGTACCTGTACCATTAGACACAGTGGCAAACATAGCCCCAAGATTATGGAGATTTGTTTTAGGGTCCAAAGGTTAGTGATGAAAGGTCCACCAAAGAAACAAAGCCGGAGGTTCTCTACCTCACACCTGTGCTAAGGTCTGCGATCTACATGTGATCAAATGATTGGAAAATCTCCAAAGCCAGTTTTGAACGTACCAAAGTTAAAAGGATTGAAGGTTTTTCAAAAAAACAAAAAACTCCGCAAAGAAAGCCAAACCACAGTTCTATTTTACCTTTTAAAAATAGAAATGACCGATTGATAGTGTTTTTTGAAAAACGATATAAGCTTGAAGTGTAAAAGTGGGAAATTCGCTTTCAAGAAAACTAGAGTCAAAATCCCGTGCATCCACAGCATCAACAAGCGAGAAAAACCGGGCGAAAATTCACAAATCTGCACTCGGAGGCGGCGCGACGTGCCTGGAATTCGGCGCGACGTCCCTGGGCATCGTTTTACAAAGGTTTTCAACACCGGCGCGACGTGCCTGTAGGTGGGCGCGACGTGCCTGTAGGTGGCCGCCTGACCACACGACAGGCCGACCCGACACGTTTCTTTTGCGCGACGGGTTTTCTCCAGAGGTTGCCGCGCGACTTTTTCAAGCTATCCAGGGTTTCTTGCATCCTTTCAAGCGAGCATCCATCAAATTCGAGGTATTTTTATGAACTCCCATCGAGTGCAAGGTGTTGATAAGTGACAAAAATGTTTTAAAATCCCGGACCTTGCCATTTTTGCTAAAAACAAAAGTAGTTTTCCTACACAGTGAGATGAGGTAATTGCAATATGGGGTTTTATGGTTAGGAACCAGTTTGTGTCGTTTTTAAATCATTGTATTTATTGATAGCAGAGGTTTCAAGAGTAGAGTGACTGTTGCCTATCTTACAAGCACACCTTTGTAACAAACTGCCCCTCCTATTTCACTATATTTCACTACTGTAAGTTTGTTGACAGAGAATTTCTAAGGGTGGATAGGGCCATTTTCCTAGAGGGCAAGGTTTGTTGGTGGTCAAATCTGAACTTCGAAGGCAGAGGTACCAAAGTGGTGTTAGATTTCTCAAAACTTCACAAGTGAAAATGGCCACTGTCTAAAGGGCCGAGTACTTGGTGATTGCATTTGATATTAAAACAGAGGTGTAGGTATTATGTTGATCTCTTAAATTCACAAGCAGAGAGTATATTTCCTAAAAACCACTGTGCATTAGTTATACATCCAACTTGAGTCTGCCTTTCCTAGAAACCATATTGTATCATGTTGAAGACTGGTTGACAGATATTTTCAAAGGTAAACAGCATAGTGAAAGACAGAGGTTGTTAATGTTGGATTTTGACATCAAAGGCAGAGGTATAAAGGTGGTGATTGACTTCTCAAAAGTCACAAGTGAAAGGTGTTTTCCTTAGCACTGTGGGCTAATTTTTCACATAACCAAAGGGTATCCTTTTTTTTTTTTCCACTGTATGGTCTCTACAGGAATCTGTTGACAGAGGTATTTTTCAAGGTGAATGACCTGAAAAGCGGGGTTTTTTAGATTGAAGTTTTGTTTTGAAAACACAAATACCAGTGTTGGTTGATCCCTAGCAGAATCACCAAGAGAAATGATTGCTTAATACTACATACAGGAAATATATACAGCATATGGTCTCATCTTTATTGATGGTTTTCTATTTGAGAAGTTTGCATAGCTAAAGTGTATCCAGATTTGAAGGACTGTTGTTAATAAGTGCAGAGGTAGCTTATTCCAAGAAACATTGTTGCATTTTATTCAAAATCACAGGGTCCATAACTATCCAAGCAGTGTAGTGGCCAGTTTCAATCCAGCAGAGCATTTTTCATACATTGAAGGCTGTGTGCCTCTTCCAAAGCCTGTTTCAAGTCAGAATGCCTCCAAAACGAGATCACAAAGGCGGACAACATAAGAGATATGAGCCTATCTCCATAGAAGAAATCAATGCTCACCCATCAGTGCTTTTCAATTTCCATGAAGTAGGCTGTTTTGAATTCTGTCAGAGGATAGAAGAAGTCAAGAGTTTCTCGCCACTTACACATTTGTGCACTTTGAGATTCAAGGACAAACACTTCCAGTTAGCAGGTCTTGACTTCAAAATCTCTCCAAGGTATGTATCCAAAGCTACCAAGATCCCGTATCATGGTGAAAAGTGGTTTAAGCAAGCGCATCTTGATCTGGAGGATTATAAACCTTTCATCAAGCCGGAACATAGAGAAACCATCACTACTATTTTCCCTTTCTCCTATCTTCTTGACAGTTATGCTCCACTAATGAAGGCCATAATGAGATATTTCACTTGTGAAGGGAGGTTTAGCCAAATTTTTGCCTATCATGTTCGCTTGTTGATGCATTTTACTAGAAGCAGGCATTTAAACCTTCCATACTTTTTGTCCAAAAGCATAGAGAATATGGCAGCTACTGTCCAAAAGAAAGCTCCACCTCAGCAAATCCCTTCTCTCTTTCACCATTCCTTGATCAAAATCATCTTCTTACACCAGCTGGAGAAGAAAGGAGTTTCATGGGATTCATTCATTAGCCATGCCGATTTCGCCACTGTCCCTCCTGTTCATGTGTCTCCTACTCAGCGTATCCATCGTCCAGTGCCTTTATCTAGTAAGCCTACCCCTAAAAAACTCAAGATGACCACTGGGCAGCCAAGTAAACAGGGAGAAGGAGAGGGCAGTGAGCCACAGGGAGAAAAGGAGGATGATGAGCAGCAGCAGCTAGATTTTGAGGGACATCAGCAGTTGGATATCATTGGACAGCAGCTAGAGGTTGATGAACAACATCAAATTCAGGAAGAGGGACAGCAGCTAGAGGTTGATGAATAGCATCAAATTCAGGAAGAGGGACAGCAGCTAGAGGTTGATGAACATCATCAAATTCAGGAAGAGGGACAGCAGCTAGAGGTTGGTGAACAGCAGCAAGTACAGGAAAAGGAACAACAGCAGACAGAGGTTGAAGAGCAGCAGGTTGAGCAAACAATTGAAGCATCTTTTGAGCCACAAGCTGGACAGGATATTGAGGAAGGACAGCAAGCTGAAGTTGCCTCCTTGACAGTGACCAAAACTGTTCCTAAAAAGAGGAAATTTCCCAAAAAGACAACTTCTAGCTTGCCAAGGAGAAAGAGCGCTAGATTGGCCTTCAAAGGCAAAAGTGCAGTTAGAGAAAGTGCCAAGCATGGAGGTAAATCAGCTGTCATCCCTATCCCAAGCGATGACAGTGATAATGAGGCCCGCATCCTTGAAAACCTCCTCATTCACAAAGAAGTTCAAATTGAGGTGTTACAAGAAGATCTTCAAAGGGCGAGGAATTTCAACCATTTCTTGGAGGTTGAAAACAAACAAATGAAGTATCATGCAGCCATTCATGAGGCAAGGTCAATCAAGTACAAAAAGGAGGCAGAAAAGGCGCAAGTAAGAATTGAAGAGCTTATTGGCGAATTTGATGATGAAGAGGAGGAGGAACAGCCTAGGCGAAAGAGGCCTAGGACCATCGGGCTTAGAAAAGCCTTGGAGAAACAGAAAGCTGAAGAACAAGCTCAATTCGAAGCTTTTCCTCTCACTACCCTCTTTGAGCGGGAAATTGAGGAAAACAAGGAAGCATGGCTTGAGAGGGCTAACCAGCATTTGGAAACAAAGCTTGAGAAGGCAAACAGGGATCTTGGGCTACAGAGAAAAAGGACTCTTCACTTTCAGAAGCTAAATCAGTTTGCCAGGCGAAAATTGAAGGTAGCACAAGAAAAATTGAAGAAATCAAAGGAGAGGCGCCTAGCACGGAAAGAAGCAAAAAGCACATCAGCCCTCGATATTTTGGCTTCAGCTTCGGAGCATGTTTCTATGGACCCTTGAGGGTCATGCATGCCAATTTTGGGCCTGTTTCAGAAACTTTTTGTTTTTTGGCATTTTTGGGGTTTTGACCAAAAACTCATAAATGCGCCATTTCAGTTTGATGAGTCGTCAAGGGAGGAGGGTGATACCAATGGATTCCATAATTTCATGAGCAGCTCTCCAGCGATTTTCAGGGCATTTGAAGATCATTCGCCCCTTCAAATTGGCGAAAAACAGCCTCATTTTGCACGTTCTGCCCGCCATATCAGCAGCCTGCTATTTTCTGGGTTTTTGCACACAGGTACAGTTTTGAGGGACTTTCAAAGATCAGATTGAGGTGATTCCACTTGCATTGGAAAGCAGACACAGAGAGATTTCCAACGAGCCATCATGAGCCTCATTTCGACATCGGGAAGGCTTCCATTTGCATCCAGCAAGTCAGGGGACCTTTTTCAGGCATAAATATGAAGTATTTTTGCAATTTTTGAACTCCAAAAATCTCCTTTTCCCAAATGTGCGTTAGGCTATTTTTATCATGGGAAAATCATGTAAAGTCAATATAATTTCCGTTTTTAGCAGTTTTTTAGATATTTTATGGGATATTTTGTGCCTTGGGCTTTGCAAAGCCTCAAGGACAAGTTTAGATATTTTGACTTGGCCAATGGGACAGCTAGTTGCTCCATGAGGTTTTCCTCCCTCAAGCCTATTTATTCCATGGTTCTCATTGTAAATCAGAGGCTGAACTTGAGAGAAGAATTAATACATTGGTCATATGAGCTTTGAAGAATACACTTGAGTTATGATTTTTGGACCGCCTCTTGGATGCTTTTGAGGAATGATGAAGGATTGTTGATGGATTCCTTGACATGATAGAATGGTATAGTGCTTCTTAATGTGTTTTGTCTTCTAGTTTTCACTCATAATTCATATTTCTTGCTGCTATAGATCAGTAAAGATTGATTTTGAGATATGCCCATGGAGGCACCTCAAAATCCTTGAATCTTCATAGCTTGATGTTTTCTTCTCCCTTAGTTATGCTAAAGAATTCTTAGCTGCTCTTTAGTAACCTAAGGTATTGTTGCTAAGTTTTATTCATCAGTTCCATGTATGTTTGAGTAGGATGTATGGTTTGCCCTACCTACCTATCAACTGTCCATAGTTCTGTCCATAAAACTTTCTCTTTGGCTGATTTGTTGATCATTTTGTTGAACCAAGGAGGCCTAGTCCCGATCTAGCCCTTTGCCTAAAACTATGAAAACTTATTTGTCCAAGTGCCCAATGACTTAGAGACTATGTTTAGGCGTTCCGGCATAGTTTATGAGTTGTTAGTTTGTCTCATGTGTTTTCCCCAAAGTCGGATAGCCATTTCCCGAAGTTAGAGGGTCTTATACCTCTATGTATGGCTGGAATGTTTGATTTCTATGTATTGATTAGCTTATAGTTATTCCTAGCATGATCAATGGCTTGCTATTACATGTTTATGTCTGCTATTAACTAGTTTGCATTTGAAATCCCTTGTCTTTCACCAACTTATTGTCCATTTAATCCATTTTGCCCAGAGATCCCTTCTACTGTGAATCAAATCGGCCCTACAGCAGCTTTACATCATTACTTCATAGCTTCCTTGATCTGTTTGACCCCATAGCCCAATTTATCTACATCTTGTTATCCGGTTTATGTATTTGATCAGTTTCATTCCTCACAAACTTAAAAACCAAAAAACTAAAAACATACTTCATAACTAGCCTAATATCAAAACACCGCAAGTAAACACACCGACATCTTTTACATATATAGAGAGAGCCCTCTCTGAGTCCGGGAAGGCTAGGTCCTTGGGCTCCAAAGCTTGGTTTGATGTTACATCGTCATTTGGCTAGCCAATCGGCCAAATCACGGGACCCTAACATAATGGCGATCACGGTGGGACTTTGAGTTAGTGACAATCTAAGGACACCTTAGAACTCTATAAGTCCCTTATTTTCGAGAATACCAACCAGTGAGCCACCTCATCGCCACACTAACATAATGGCGATCACGGTGAGACTTTGAGTCAAAACATCCTAGGTATCCCTTAGGAACTCTCAAAATCTCAGTCAAACTTAGAAGAGTAGAATCTGGTTGTCTCACCATCTTAGCAAAATGATGAGTCAGTTATAGAAAACTCTTCCAAACCTTGTAGGCACATAAAACTCAAAAAACCCCAAAACATTCCTTTAGATTGGTTTTTAACATTACTGGTGGTGGACCATACAAGTTTATCTCAAACAACTGACAATCCACCTGGCGATTCCACTAGCTTCTAGTAAGCCTTACTATTTCACCAAACTCTAGGCTACTATCCGATAGACCTATCCCATCACTCACTAACATAGCGGGAGATGGTAAGACATTGAGTACATAATAGTCCAGCAAACTCTTATAGACTCTTTAGTCCTTTAGGTACCATAAACAAGCAAGCAGTCCCTAGACCCATTTTTTAGAGTAAACTCTTTTTTGTTCTCATCACCCTAGCAAGGTGTTAAAACAAATTTAGGATACTTTAACAAACCATAGGCTGCACATAAAACTCAGAAAATCCAAAAACATTCTCAGATTAGTTATTGGTGGTGGACCATAGCTATCTTCACAAAAACAACCCATTTTCACCTGGCGACTCCACTAATCCATCCCTTTACTTTTGACCATCCTTCACCTTAGTAAAGCTTTAGAAAAACCACTCATCCAGAACATTCACCAATACCACTCTCTCTAAAAACTCTGGATCTAAAATTTGGCTTCCCGAAGAATCAATACCAGATCCCATCCAGACCCAAATCCCCCTATCATAGTAGATGACCCAGAGAAGATTCTGTGGCAAGCTTCTGAAACTGATCATCTAGCTACCGATAGATCCATCCGTAGAACAAGATCTGTACCTAAAACTCGCAATATCCTTCTAGATTCACCTTCGGAACTAGAGTCATCACAAGCTCTTCCCCGAAGCAAATCATATAGTAAGATAAACTTCGACGATCTTGAACCCCTAAACCCACCACAGAGTCCTATTAGAGAAGCTTCACCAACCACTCCTCCTGATTTCCAGCTTCTTTATCAATTTGGCTCCTATCATCCCAGATCTGCTCAAAACCAGATCACTAGTCCAAGTTCATCCGCTACACCTGGTCAAACCACCACTGTTCAAACCACTTCATTTCAGCCTACTAGTCCTCATCTTGTACATCATCCATGAGCTCCAGTCATGGCAGCCTGGTACGCACCTTTGGTGCTGCCACCACCTTTAGCTCCTCTCCCAAACAAATATCAAGACAAGATCCCACACTTTACTGGAGAAGACACCACCACACCTCAACAACATATAAGTAGAATGACTGATGCTTATGAATACCTAGAGGTACAAGACGAGACTGTCCGAATGAGAATATTTGCCCAAAGTCTTGGTGGTGAACCCAAAGCATGGTTCAAAAGCTTAGCTCCAAACAGTATCCATGATATCCCAGAACTACATCAAATTTTCAGAAACAGGTGGGAAATCCGAAGAAATCCCATTCAAATCCTGTCAGAATATAACAGCCTAAAACGGGAAAATGGGGAAAGTGTCCAAGCTTACTGTACTAGGTTCAATAGTGTATATAACTCCCTCCCACCTCTTTTCAAACCTCCACTTGGTTTAGCTTTGGCAAAATTTCCTGAGGGGTTTGATCCGGACATGACATATCACCTAAGAGATAAGGATCCCCCTACCTTGGAGGAAATGCAACAAATAGCTATAAAAGCAGATGCCAACTTAGCTGAAAAAAGAGCTAGGACTAGATCAGAAAGAAAGGTCACGTATAGGGATGAGGTCTCCACTTCATCACCTTCCCTAGATCCCAGAATAGATGACTTAGTCAAATCCATGGCTAAAATGTGGGAAAAGATCAATGAAAAAGCTCCTGTTAGGGACAACCAGCCAAACCCTCCAATCAGAAACCAAAACCAAAACTTTAGGAGGGAACAGCCCCAAAACAGACCAAGGGATAATGACCAACAGATCAGGCCACCATTCAATGAAAACTATGTAGAAGAAGATGATAGGGACTCAGAACCTATTGATGAACATCATTTAAACCTCATAGGGTCTGACAATGAAGGTGAGTTGTACCTCACCGAAGAAGAACAAGCCTTCTTTTCGCCTGATCAAGATGAGACCAATTATGAGGATCTTGATGACCCTGCCATAGAATTTCAAAATGCTATTGAAGAAGCCCACAGGCAATATGACCTTAGAAGCAAAAGAAACCAAGATAATGTCAAGAAAGGTAACTCTGATACTGCTAAAGCTCCAGATACCATCCTCAAAAAAGCATCAAGCAGTGACAAAATCAAGGTTGAAAAGAATGATCAAAGCCAAGCTAAAGTTACCCAAACTAGTCCTCTCTCATATACTCCTGATACTTCTACCAAGGTCACCAAAACAACTATGGCAAGCAAAACCCCTAAACAAGGTCAACAAACTCAGAACATAGACAAGGTCTTAGCTGAAAAAGCTGAAACAAACATATCTAAACTTCAAGTGCCTTTTAGCTTTGAAGGCGAGATCGCTAAAATCAAAATCACCATGCCTCTTACTGAACTCATTGCCCAAAACTCTTATAAATCCCAAGTACTAAAGGTCCTAAATCTAGGGAATGATGCAAACACTGTTAATCTCACTGATGACATTCCTGAAGTATTGTTTGGTCCAAAGATAGAGGGAAAATTCCAAGAGGGAGCTACTCTTCCATTTTAAATTAGCCTCAACATTCACGACCAAATCCTCCACAATGCCATGCTGGACTCCGGCGCCTCGCATAATCTTATGCCGAAGGTAGTTATGGAAAGATTAGGCTTGGAAATCACAAGACCATACAAAGACTTATACTCCTTTGATTCAAGCAGAGTCCAATGCCTAGGTTTGATCAAAGACCTTTGCTTTAGTCTGGCCCAAATACCCGCGAAACATCTAATCATGGATATAGTAGTGGCAGACATTCCTCCCAAGTATGGGATGCTTCTATCTAGATCTTGGGGAGCCAAACTCCAAGGGAATATTCAACTAGACATGTCATATGCCACCATTCCTGTGTTTGGTCAGAAAAGGATACTCTACCGCGAATCACACATGAAATACATGATTAGCAGTCAAGATAGGCCCGATAACATTCCAATGTGTTCTTTGCGCTCCGACTTAAACTCTTTCATTATGCATATTGATGTAAACTTGGAGGAAGAGTCAGAAGAAGATGATATAGACTTAGATCCGCCACATCAGTTGTCCTTGGTACCTTATGATGAGCTGGACACTCAAAACTACCATGATCATGAACAACTGTGTCTTGAGGAAAGTAAGTTTCCCCTCTCTAAAGTGGGGTTAGAGCAAGAAGCACAAACTCTCATGTACTATCAAGCAAATTGCTCTAGCTTTAATCAAACACCAGCAGTAACTTGTGGAAATTTCTTCCGGGTAAAAGCTTTAGAAGACCTTCACATCACAAACCTATTTGGAACCCGGGAGAAAGGGAGTTTGATGTTTCTACCATACCTCAAAGATTTACCATCATGTGACCCTCCTACTGCAAATGAAACTTTGACCATAACCTCAGTAGCTCAACATCTTGAGAAAATGCCAGATGAACTTCTTATAAGCAAGGATGACAGTTATAATCCCGGCATACCTGAGCTACTGAAACTGGCTCATATTTTGTCCTTTCATGAAGAACTTAGAAATGCTAAAATCAAGAATCTCATGCAAAATACTAGTTTCTACAGGAAAAATAAGGGAAAACATTGTATCACTACCTTTTCCCCAGAGAACAACTTTAACAGAAACAAACACAGTAAACTGAGACAAACTGAAATGATCAAGGAGAAAACTAGTGGCCATAGAATTTGCTTTGATTTTAGGAATAATACTGCATCTCCATATAACAAAAATCAGGTTATTCCTACTCAAGATCATGATTCACCAATTGAAAATGTTTCTAATCATGTATTCTTGCAAGATCATCTTTCAGATCATAATCATCAGATTCCTTTGCAAAGTAAACAACTTAAAGATTTTTTTCAGTTTGCGGGAGGTAAATCTGATTTCAAGTTCAAAATTGCTAAACCACCCAATATCAGAAATCTGTTCATGAGGGCCATGTTCCCAGTTTTAAATTTCTGTGTTTTTGCATACCTTGATGATGTCACTATCTATTTCAAGAATTACCAAGAGTACATACATTACCTGAAGAAAGCATACAGTAAGGAAAGGAGTGGAAATCAGATGTTCAGAGAGGTACAGAGGGAGGATACTGGGCTGTTTAGAGATTCTTGCATGAATCCCTATGTCATGTTAGAGAGAGAAAATTTCCCAAACTTTTCTTTTCAAGAGTTAAGTGGGCCAAGGGTGAGAGGAGATCCTTACGAGGATAAGATGCTGAAATTCCGTCATTTGCAAGATTTTTGAGTTTGAAACACTTTCAGTCATTGTACATACCATTGTTTGAAATATTGAAAAAATAGAAAAGTCAAAAACAGTAAAAGATAGGAAAGTCAAAAACAGTAAAAAGCAGAAAAGAGGGCAAGTGAAGATAGAACAAAGTCCCATGTTCCAAAAAATAGTCTTTCGGAAAACGAGCAAGTCTAAATGCCGCTACTAGTGCTTCAATGTCTTGTTCAGCTATCTAGCCTAATCATAGCTGAGCATGTTTAAATTTATTTGCTGATAAGTTAGTGAGCGCCAAGATAGTCAACATTGTGTAAGATTGACTTATCACAGAGCTTAGATTAGGGAGAGATTCTGGTTCCACATGCCTAAAACAGAACCAAAGAGAGAAGTGAGGGATGAAAAATATATTGTACATCTTAAGCCCGCTTGTCTAGTTTCCTTTTATTGCAGAATAACATTTGTGTGCAGCTTGTCTTTTATGCCGCAAATGCATGACAAATCAGACTGCTTAATCCTGATTTGATCATTTTTAAATTTCATGTTGTAGATTAGAGAATGAAATCCTGTCAAACTGCTTAATCTTGACAGTCGATCTGGTTTTAGGTAGAGAAATGAAAGGAGTTCATCAGCTTAGTCTGAACTCCCGGCAGATATAAGAGTAGAAATAGATAGTTTCATTTTGCAAAAAGAAAAATATGCATTGTCAAAAGGCTGCTAGTTCAAATGCGCCGAAGAGAAGAAAAAATGTTAGGAAAGATAGTGGGGTAGGTAGAAGTATCATTGATGTTTAACATGCTGACACTTTTCAGAAATAACATCAAGAAAAGGGTAAATTTTGCGCCAATGGATAAGGCACTGGTCTTCATAAGCCAAAAAACTGAATTCTGGACACCTCCTGACGAGGAGCTGCCCTCCCCAAATGGAGCCACTGTTAGCCATCAGTATTTTTTTACATGTTAGTGATGACTATATTTTCAGCTGAGTTTTCTAGAAACTGATTTCCTTATGTCAATATGTCATCCAGAAAACCCTCCCAAAAATTTTTTCGCCTTTCTACCTATTCAGTCCACCCCTAGCAACATCAAAAACCTCATAAATCCTGTCAAACTGCTTAATCTTGACAGTCGATCTAGTTCTAGGTAGAGAAATGAAGGAGTTCATCAGCTTAATCTGAACTCCCGGCAGATATAAGAGTAGAAGTAAATAGTTTCATTTTGCAAAAAGAAAAATATGCATTGTCTAAAGACTGCTAGTTCAAATGCGCCAAAGAGAAGAAAAAATGTTAGGAAAGATAGTGGGGTAGGTAGAAGTATCATCGATGTTAACCATGCTGTCACTTTTCAGAAATAACATCAAGAGAAGGGTAAATTTTGCGCCAATGGATAAGGCACTGGTCTTCATAAGCCAAAGATCTGAATTCTGGACACCTCCTGACGAGGAGCCGCCCTCCCCAAATGGAGCCACTGTTAGCCATCAGTATTTTTTACATGTTAGTGATGACTATATCTTCAGCTAAGTTTTCTAGAAACTGATTTCCTTATGTCAATATGTCATCCAGAAAACCCTCCCAAAACTTTTTTCGCTTTTCTACCTATTCAGTCCACCCCTGGCAACATCAAAAACCTCATATCACAATCCTATCTAGCTTCAGCCTTATTGACCTGCCCATCAACCTTAAAAGGAAAATCCACATCTGTTTAAATAGTCTCCCCTATGTTAGGAAGTGGCGTTTTAGGACATTTCACCTTTGGCAATCATCAAAAATCCAAAAAGCCTCCATCTGCAGCAGACCTACCATGACTGATCCCTTAATTTGCAAATGAAATTGACAAACAGCCTTAAGTCGCGCCACTCATATTCCTTAGGTCTCAGCACTGCATAAAGCCCAATCTCAAGCTGACTAGTAGGTTTTTCACAGTGTTCTATAGTTTCTACAAAAGCAGGAAATATAACTTCATCTCAGGAGGAATTGCTTGATCTACACTTAGAGGAACAGCTGCTTCTAAATGTATTATGAGCCTGAGATGAAGCTGCAAAACAAAAGTCACTCATCAGGACCTTACATCTCTTTCCAGCATGAAAATCACAGTAAGAAAGGGTCGCTACTATCTCAGCAAAATGGTAAATTGTCAAGGCCCAGAACCTCCTTCATTTACAAGCAGAGGGTTAGGGCGCCTCCTTCATACATAAGCAGAGGGCGCAGGCCAGTGTTGACTCAGAAGGTTGCAAAAGTCTAGGTTTGCCTTTACTGAAACAATGAAACAATATCTTCAGGTTTCATGAATGTAATTGATGACCATAACAGGAATATAGTGGAAATATGATAAGCTCAAAGGAAAGGGGATTTTGGCCTGATAAAGGAGCTCATTTCAAACTTGCAAACCATATGGATTGTTGAACTTTAGAAGGACCTGTCATCAGTAAACATCCAAATCATAAGAGGCCTGTTTTGTTCAAGATCGAATGGAATAGAGGCTGTTAACCAATGCCATTACACAGGCAGAAAGAGAGCCCTTAGCTTTTTTCAAATGCACTGACCTTCATAGTCACAAAGAGTTTTTGTCAAGTAACAGGTCATGAGATAAACAATCCAAATGATAAATTTCTCAGTCACCCTTAGAACAGTGTCACTGTGGCTAGGGTTTTCTTCTAAAAACACAGTGATGCTTGCAAGTAAACATGCTAAGATTGGTGTTTTTCAAGAAGTTTGATTACCACCACATTCAGAGAAAGGCTGTCTCGAACCTAATGGTCAAAAAGTCTCCGGACACCTTATCTGATGAAGAGCCTCCTCCATGCATGAGTAGAGGGCCAAAGCTACTGCAGGGTGCTGAAACTGATTGATACAAGAAAGCAGTGGAAGGATACCAAAGACTGAAACAAGGTCACTACACAGATGAATGACAGTGCTGATAATGTAAAGGTACTGATACTCCTATTTCAAAGAACTATCTATCAGGCTATACCTACAGTAGGAAAGAGGCAATATTGAATATATGTGTGCCACTGATACCAAAAAGAAAACTGTCTCCTTGAGGAAAGGTCAAGCAACAAGACAATGTCATATACCAAATTACAGCTTTCAAATGTTTTGGTGCATTATGAATAGCCCTTCCTTGCTAAAAATCGCCAAGAGAGGAAAACAGTGAACATAGTTCAGTTATGAAATGGTTCTTTGGGCAAAAAGAGGTAACACAATGATCAGAGCAAAATAATGACTATGTATCAAAGAGTCCTGTTTTCATATTGCACAAGCTTGTCTTTTCAGATGGAGGAGGCAAGTGGTATTCAATCTTATGAATAGGCAGAAGAAGTTGGTTGTGATGAATCACCACTGTTTATATGTTTTAAAAAAAACACAGTTGTCATCATTCCAGAGGGCAGACTTAGCACAAAGATACAAGTATTAAATAAACAGTGGCAGCGATGTGGCATAATGAGTTGTCAAGCAGGGGATTATAATAAAAATGACCCTCTTTGGAGAACATTGCAGGTCATAAAGGATGCAGCCACTGGTACCTGTACCATTAGACACAGTGGCAAAAATAGCCCCAAGATTATGGAGATTTGTTTTAGGGTCCAAAGGTTAGTGATGAAAGGTCCACCAAAGAAACAAAGCCGGAGGTTCTCTACCTCACACCTGTGCTAAGGTCCGCGATCTACATGTGATCAAATGATTGGCAAATCTCCAAAGCAAGTTTTGAACGTACAAAAGTTAAAAGAATTGAAGGTTTTTCAAAAAAACAAAAAACTCCGCAAAGAAAGCTCCACCTCAGCAAATCCCTTCTCTCTTTCACCATTCCTTGATCAAAATCATCTTCTTACACCAGCTGGAGAAGAAAGGAGTTTCATGGGATTCATTCATTAGCCATGCCGATTTCGCCACTGTCCCTCCTGTTCATGTGTCTCCTACTCAGCCTGTCCATCGCCCAGTGCCTTTATCTAGTAGGCCTACCCCTAAAAAACTCAAGATGATCACTGGGCAGCCAAGTAAACAAGGAGAAGGAGAGGGCAGTGAGCCACAGGGAGAAAGGGAGGATGATGAGCAGCAACAGCCAGATTTTGAGGGACAGCAGCAGTTGGAAATCAGTGGACAGCAGCTAGAGGTTGATGAACAGCAGCAAATTCAGGAAGAGGGACAGCAGCTAGAGGTTGATGAACAGCAGCAAGTACAGGAAGAGGAACAGCAACAGACAGAGATGGAAGAGCAGCAGGTTGAGAAAACAATTGAAGCATCTTTTGAGCCACAAGCTGGACAGGATGTTGAGGGAGGATAGCAAGCTGAAGCTGCCTCCTTGACAGTGACCAAAACTGTTCCTAAAAAGAGGAAATTGCCCAAAAAGACAACTTCTAGCTTGCCAAGGAGAAAAAGCGCTATATTGGCATTCAAAGGCAAAAGTAAAATTGGAGAAAGTGCAAAGCATGGAGGTGAATTAGCTATTATCCCTATCCAAAGTGATGATAGTGACAATGAGGCCCGCCTCCTTGAAAACCTCCTCATTCACAAAGAAGGGCAAATTGAAGTGTTACAAGAAGATCTTCAAAGGGCGAGGAATTTCAACCACTTCTTGGAGGTTGAAAACAAACAAATGAAGTATCATGCAGCCATTCATGAAGCAAGGGCAATCAAGTACAAAAAAGAGGCAGAAAAGGTGCAAGTAAGAATTGAAGAGCTTATTGGCGAATTTGATGATGAAGAGGAGGAGGACCAGCCTAGGCGAAAGAGGCCTAGGACCATCGGGCTTAGAAAAGCCTTGGAGAAACAGAGAGCAGAAGAACAAGCTCAATTCGAAGCCTTTCCTCTCACTGCCCTCTTTGAGCAAGAAATTGAGGAAAACAAGGAAGCATGGCTTGAGAGGGCTAACCAGCATTTGGAAACAAAGCTTGAGAAGGAAAACAGGGATCTTGAGCTATAGAGGAAAAGGACTCTTCACTTTCAGAAGCTAAATCAGTTTGCCAGGCGAAAATTGAAGGTAGCACAAGAAAAATTGAAGAAGTTGAAGGAGAGGCGCCTAGCACGGAAAGAAGCAAAAAGCATATCAGCCCTTGATATTTTGGCTTCAGCTTCGGAGCATGTTTCTATGGACCCTTGAGGGTCATGCATGCCAATTTTGAGCCTGTTTCGGAAACTTTTTGTTTTTTGGCATTTTTTGGGTTTTTGGCCAAAAACTCATAAATGCGCCATTTCAATTTGATGAGTCGTCAAGGGAGGAGGGTGATACTGATGGATGCCATAATTCCATGAGCAGCTCTCCAGTGATTTTCAGGGCATTTGAAGATCATTCGCCCCCTCAAATTGGCGAAAAACAACCTCATTTTGCACATTCTGCCCGCCATATCAGCAGCCTGCTATTTTCTGGGTTTTTGCGCACAGGTACAGTTTTGAGGGACTTTCAGAGATCAGATTGAGGTGATTCCACTTGCGCCGGAAAGCAGACACAGAGAGATTTCCAACGAGCCATCATGAGCCTCATTTCGACACCGGGAAGGCTGCCATTTGCATCCAGCAAGTCAGGGGACCTTTTTCAGGCATAAATATGAAGTATTTTTGTAATTTTTGAACTCCAAAAATCTGCTTTTCCCAAATGTGCGTTAAGCTATTTTTATCATGGGAAAATCATGTAAAGTCAATATAATTTCCGTTTTTAGCAGCTTTTTAGATATTTTATGGGATATTTTGTGCCTTGGGCTTTGCAAAGCCTCAAGGACAAGTTTAGATATTTTGACTTGGCCAATGGGATAGCTAGTTGCTCCATGAGGTTTTCCTCCCTCAAGCCTATTTATCCCATGGTTCTCATTGTAAATCAGAGGCCGAACTTGAGAGAAGAATTAATGCATTGGTCATATGAGCTTTGAAGAATACACTTGAGTTATGATTTTTGGACTGCCTCTTGGATGCTTTTGAGGAATGTTGAAGGCTTGTTGATGGATTCCTTGACATGGTAGAATGGTATAGTGCTTCTTAATGTGTTTTGTCTTCTAGTTTTCACTCATAATTCATTTTTCTTGCCGCTATAGATCAGTAAAGATTGATTTTGAGACATGCCCATGGAGGCACCTCAAAATCCCTGAATCTTCATAGCTTGATGTTTTCTTCTCCCTTAGTTATGCTAAAGAATTCTTAGCTGCTCTTTAGTAACCTAAGGTGTTGTTGCTAAGTTTTATTCATCAGCTCCATGTATGTTGAGTAGGATGTATGGTTTGCCCTATCTACCTATCAGCTGCCCATAGTTCTGTCCATAAAACTTTCTCTTTGACTGATTTGTTGATCATTTTGTTGAACCAAGGAGGCCTAGTCCCGATCTAGCCCTTTGCCTAAAACTATGAAAACTTATTCGTCCAAGTGCCCAATGACTTAGAGACTATGTTTAGGCGTTCCGGCATAGTTTATGAGTTGTTAGTTTGTCTCATGTGTTTTCCCCAAAGTCTGATAGCTATTTCCCGAAGTTAGAGGGTCTTATACCTCTATGTATGGTTGGAATGTTTGATTTCCTATGTATTGATTAGCTTATAGTTATTCCTAGCATGATTAATGGCTTGATATTACATGTTTATGTCTTCTATTAACTAGTTTTCACTTGAAATCCCTTGTCTTTCAGCAACTTATTGTTCATTTAATCCATTTTGCCCAGAGATCCCTTCTACTGTGAATCAAATCGGCCCTACAGCAGCTTTACATCATCACTTCATAGCTTCCTTGACCTGTTTTGACCCCATAGCCCAATTTATCTACATCTTGTTATCCAGTTTATGTATTTGATCAGTTTCATCCCTCACAAACTTAAAAACTAAAAAACCAAAAACACACTTCATAACTAGCCTAATATCAGAACATCGTAAGTAAACACACCGACATCTTCTACACATATAGAGAGAGCCCTCTCTGAGTCCAGGAAGGCTAGGTCCTTGGGCTCCAAAGCTTGGTTTGATGTTACATCGTCATTTGGCTAGCCAATCGGCCAAATCACGGGACCCTAACAGATAGCAGTTGCTCGATGCATATAACTGGAGATAAAAATAAATTTGTATCTCTGAAAGAGAAGAAGGATGGAACCGTGTCCGCTGGAAATGATGGATCTTCAAATGTTATAGGATTAGGTACTGTCACTCTTGGAAGCAAAGATGCTCTAGCCAAGAATGTTCTATTGGTTGAAAACATGAATCACAATCTGCTCAGTGTTGGACAAATGTGTGATCAAGGACACACAATACTGTTCAACTCCACGAAATGTGAAATTAGGAAAGGCGTGTATGATGAAATTGTGGCTACAACAAGTCGAGCTCCAAATGACATATATGTTCTGGATGAAGCAGCTAAAGCATGTCTAATAGCTAAAGAGGATGATACAATAATTGGTAGCAATGATGATCGACTAAGTAAAAATTTTGCTACAAAGGTGCAAAGTGATTTCAAGATGTCTTTACTTGGTGAGCTGACATACTTCTTATGGCTTCAAATATCTTAGCAAGGGAAAGGAATGTTTATATGTCAACCCAAGTACATCAAGGAAATGCTCAAGAAATTTAAAATGGAATATTGCAAACCCATCTTTACTCCAATGGTAACAGGTTGTGAATTGAGCATAGACGACTCATCTAAGGATGTGGATCAAAGGTTGTATAGATCTATGATTAGTAGTCTTCTATATGTAACAGCCCCCTGACCAGATGTTATGCAAGTATTTGGACAAGTATCAAGATTCCAAGCAGCACCAAAAGATTCACACATTAAATATTCGCCAGCATTGAAATATCTTCACCAGAAGCTTGCGATTCTCCCAAGTTCTCATTAGATTTTCCTTTTTCAGAATATAAAGGGGGAGTGGAAGTAGATTACAGGTCTGTAGGACGGTTGTGTGTCAGGGGGAGTGGAAGTGTGTACAGTTCCGCAGGATGGTTGTGTCTTAGGGGGAGTTACCCTTTGCCTTTGATGTCAAACGGGGAAAGAATGTTGTAGGAAGAGGTTTCATGATCGCAGGGGGAGTACTTGTGTTGCCATCAATGTGAAAGTCAGAGATTGTTGATCAGTGGTTATCATTGATGTCAACCAAGCAACACCAGGGGCTAACCCAATATTGCATGGGAATTTTTACCTACAAAATTAATATATTCTGGGTCAATAATGATTTTCATGGTTTCTACTTGTCGAGATGTTTCCGTTGATATATGGCACACCATGTAATTCTTCACGGTTTGAGAGATATTCATGTTTGAAGTTTGTACCCCCAGTTAGTGGGCTAAACCCTATGGGGTAGGGGAATGGGTCATTGAAAATTCATAATTAATATTTTTTAAGCTCCTAAAATGCCTCCCATGTTCACTTGCTGAAGCCCCTCTCAACCTAACCATTTATATAAATTGTGATCTTCATTTCCTCCTTAGGTAAGGGATTTTGCCATCTGAAATAGGTCATTGTGGAATTTTCACTCTACCATTTTTTATACAAAGGTTCAGAAGCTAAAAGTTTTATGAGGCGAAGCCAAAATCTTGAGGAAGCTACTATAAAAAATTTAGATCACGGTGCGCAATATTTTTGGAGATATGATCTGTGGAAGTTAGGGTTTTTGCAGGCTCCTGAAATTCATTTCAAAGAAGTGACCTTGGTAAAATCGTCATAAATATCTCTCTAAGTATAGGATTATAATTCTGTAAAAAGTGGCAAATAGAGCACAGTCTATAGTTTTCACTCCATCAATTTCAGAGCCGAATGATGAAACATTGACATGTGGCATGCCGTACAAGTGCGTTCTTTTGAAACAATCTATAATTAGGGCATTGTGAGAGTTTAGGTATAACTCTCTCTTGAAGAATCCAAATTGGGTTAGACCTATGGAATTGGAAAGATGATTCAGAGGACTACTACAGGATTGAAAATCGGATATTGAGGATCTGAAATAACAGAGATACACTAGATTCAATATCGAGCTCCTAGAAGGCAAGAAAAAGCTAGATCATGTGTTGCAAAGGACCAGACTGTCTACAGCAGAAATGCAAAGCAAGGTGCAGCATGACAAGAGTAGCAACCAAGGTGCATAACAGCAGCAAGAAGTTCATCAGATGAAGTCTTCAAGTGGGCAGCACTGCATACAATCATTGTAAAGGTATCATTGTACTTAGTCATTGTAAATACATTATTGTACAAATTTTGCTAGTGTCTACATGCCAAGGGTTGAAGAGGCAGTGTTGGGAGGTCTAGGATCATCATTAGGTGGTTGTGTCAAAGTTGGGGTTATGATCTAGTATATCTTCTTCTTCTGCATCATTCGATATCATTGTAAAGTGGACCATTTTCCCTGGTACGGGAGTCCATTCTTTTTTTATTCTTCTATAGGGTGGTAGGGTGGTGCTAGGGTGAGTTGTAGCTCATTGGGTGTTGGGGCATCTGTTCAGTTGACTACTGAAGAATCTCGGGCGTCGGAGCGTCCATCCAGTGGGAGATGGAGAAGAATTCTTTTCTAGATTCTAGGAAGTTGGAGCTTTTTTTCCAATTGGAGTTGAATATTAAAGAATTATTAGAAAAAAATTAGCTGGTTTTTGTCCTAGAGTGGGTTTCCACCTTAAAAATTGTGTGCATTTGTCTTCCTCTTGTTTACTGCTATGATTGTAAAAAAACTGATAATAATTGAAGATTAACTAATGCTCTAATTGAAAGGAATACTGATTCAACCCCCCCCTCTCAGTATTTCCAACATTTTGTGCTACATTTTCCACTATCTGGTGTTATACCAAGTAGTTACCTTCAGAAAAAATACAGTCTCTTTCATAAAATGCGTTATTTATTAAGGTATTGCAGTGGAGGGTTTTAATCCCTTGTATTTTGAGCTAGTTTCCCTGAAGGAGGTTCATTCTACTTCCTGGAAAGCTAGTAGGAGAGTCTACTACCATTTTTTTTCATGATCAAACATATTTATATAGTGCTTAGGCCATACAACATGAGTCAGCCATAGATCTGCAGCAGGAAATTTCATGTGTATCATTTCTTTCAAGAAACCCTTCCCGAGTCATCTTGGATCTATGTAAAAGAGACTAGATCTCTTTTTTTTGAGCCTATTTGATTAATACATGAGCAGACCTATTTTCTCTCTATATTTCTGAGTATAAACTCTCAAATAACTACACTGTCACTTTCTACAGTAATTTATGTTTGTAGCAGTCTTGGGATTTTAGTGTTTTTGGGTTGTTTTGAGCATGGGAGGCTTGTTTAACTAGGAAAAAGTCATCTGTTTCTGATCTCCTCTTAGATATAAGTGTAATAATATCATATATAATAGATCCATGGGCTAAATTTTTCTGTTTATACTTATATTTTTGAAAAATTCGTTTTTCTTGCATGTATTGCTGAGTTGTTCCATTTTGGGATATTACACAAATCATATACTATACTATACAAATGGGTAGCTATGCCAGAAGCAGTGTTTCGTTGAGATGGTCCCTTGGGGATCTTTGTGTGAACCTTTATCTTAGGCTGAGGGATCTTTGAAGGACCATTGGTTGTAGAAAGAGGCTCTGTAGAACCTCAAGAAGGGGGCTTAGAGGTAGACGTAGCATGAGGCTTGTTGTACTGACAAGACTAAGTCTGAAGGTTAAGGTCAATGGTAATGGGTTGGTTAAAGTTCATCATGATAATCTAGTAATCGGAGGTAACAGATCGAGGAGGTTGAGTGGCTACCTAACCTTCAGGTGGTTGGGTAGCCACAAATCCTTGCGTAGGGAAAGGATTGGTAAACATATCCGACTGACTAGGCGAAGAATTGGGAGGGATGGAAGGGGAGGCTTGTTGTCCTCACAATGGTACTTGAGTCTCCCACATCTGTCGTATCTTTGGTAAAAGAGGACAATCATGGGTGTAATGACCATAAACACCACAAAAAAACCAAGGCTTCTTCATGCAAACATGCTTTTCCTACTTGGGCTGAGTGCCCTGTTGTTGGTTAGCAATGTTAGGTGCATTACCTTGGGGATTAGTTCTAGGATTGCTAGGGGAAGATTGATTTTGGGTGCCTTATTAGAAAAATATATATTACAGAGCAATGCAACACATAAAATATGTGGAATCCACAAACACACAAAACACATAAAACCAGAGAGACACATATATACGTGGTTCACCCAGTTTGGGCTACGTCCACCCCGAACAGCCAGTCCTTCCTTTCTATTATCCAACAAAATGAAGAGACGCAACCTACAAAAAATCTTTTGTAATATCCTTTTTTCTCTCTCACAATCTCTCTATAAGTTTCTTGCTGAGAGAATACACCTAAAATACACAGCCACAATAAAATACCCTCATACAAGCAAGGGGTTGCCTTCTAAGGAAAAAAACCCTAAACTAAATATAACATCCACCATCAGATCATCCACCTAATGAACAACCAAGATTGACTAGAAATTACTATACTTTTACAAGGAAAATTTACATCGTTTTTTTAGTTTCGGGGGCGCTGCCCCCAAAACCCTGCCAGGGGGGGTTCTACAAAGTCGTAGCCAGTCCCCCTGGACCCCCCAGGCAACGTTTAATTTTGGGCGGTGTTGTTGCCTCATTAAGGTATAGGGGTCCAACGCTGTGATACAAAATAAAAAAGATAATTAGGCTCCACACCCAACATGTCGTTCCTCTTCTTTTTGGAAGTAGGAGGATTAGTCACGCCCTACTGTGTATATACCTACCCCTAGGGGCTGGTGGCTGCTGTTGTGAGATTTGAGAAGGCAAGGGAGGTGGGGGTGCTAATGTTGGAGGAGCTGGAGCACTAGGCTGCGGATACGGATAATAAGGAGGTTGGGTAACATTTTGGTAAATAGGTTGGGAAAAAGGAGGAGGCATGTTGTATCTTGGATACATGCTATCGAGAGGGGGTAAAGTGATGGAGGAGTTGTCCCCTCCCTGAGGGAAACCATAACCCACGGGAGGATTAGCATATGGATGAGAAAGGGCTCCAACGATACCATCGGCAGCATGGGATGCCCTCGGTACGTTGGCACCACTGGGTCTAGGGAGATCAGGTAGGATGGTATAAACATAACTAGACTAAGCATAGATGAAGTCATATTTTAATGCAATCTAGAGAGTCGCTTCTTTGGTTTGAGGGAAATGCGATGCTACATATTTTTCGATAGCAGGCAAAAGGGTTCTAAGGAACAAGTCCATGTAGACATGGTCTTCAAATATAGGGGATCGAAATAGGCTCTTTCTTCTCCGCCATTCCTGAACATGATCGGATAGGCGGGTTGGAGACGATTGACGAAAAGAAGTGAAAATTTTGGTACCCGTGTAATAATGAACGGGAAGCTGGAAATAAGACAGAAAAGCCCGAGAAAGAGTAGCAAGGGTGGTATGAGAGGAGGAGGCCTCATCAACATACCACTTATAAGATTGACCAGTAAGCATATGTTGGAACAACCGAAGATGGACAAAGTCATCGGTAATGGAGTTAGATTAACACCACATGTGGAAAGATCGAACATGGTTTGTAGGATCTTCTCCAACAAGACCTTCAAACTTGGGGATGTCGGAAGGGTGCTTGGTTGGCATATTAGGCCAACTAGCATCATGGTGTTGTTGGGAAAAATACTAAGAGGGGGGGGGGGGGGGGGTGAATCAGTATTTAGGGCATACTCAATTCTTTTTACTTTTTCTTACTTCAAAACCCATATGCTACTTTGCTGAAGCTAACTAGCGTATACACGCGGATATCCTTCATAAAACTCGCGTATACCCAGAGATCTTATTATGCCATTAATTCTTCACTTATATCATTCCATCATTCATTCATTAGATTTTCAATAAACTGTAAACATGTGCAGTAAGAACAAAACAAATCATCATACATAAGCAACACACATGAACACCAAGATTTTAGGTGGAAACCCAAGTCGGGAGAAAACCACCGCTGTCGTTGTCTCAGCCTTCAATATTTTATTATATAAAAAACATCTTACAACTTATGTGTTGGCGCAGACTCCTACCAGCACGCAGGCACCCACCTGCGCTCGTTTACCAGCCTCTCCTGGAAGGGAGCTACGACCCCCTGCTCTCATTTACCAACCTCTCCTGGAAGGGAGCTCCGACCCCCTGATCTTGTTTACCAGCCTCACCTGGAAGGGAGCTACAACCCCCTGACTGAAGGCTACAACCCTCAGCACCACCATGGACCACGTTTCATCAATTTTCACACTGGATCCAAAAGCTTTCTTTAGAACACAACTTGCAGGCCACGTTTCATCATATTTTCAAACTGGACCCACTCCATACATTTGAGCTCAATCATACAAAAAAACTGATACAGACAACTCAAAACTGTAAAATACAGATAGCAGTAACACAGCAGAACAGATCATACATTTCATACCCCATGCTTCAGCAAACCCTATTTTTAATACGCGCTTTCCTTTTACTGATACCGCGTATACACGCGCTTCTGTTCACATAAACCTGCGTATACATCTGTTCATACTTCAGGACAGATACGCGCTTTCGCTTTACAGAACCCGCGTATATACGCGCTTCCTCTGTTCCGAACTAGCGTATACATCTTCAGTCATTATAGAGCAGCATACTTCTTCAGATCAGATATTCAGTTTAGATTTAACCCTTTACTTCAGACAGATGTTCGCCTCATCTCAGATCTAAACATTTCACAAGCAGATCTAGAAGATACAAATACATTTCAGATCTAGATTCCCTTCTTCATCATTTTCTTCATTGGTGCATCATACATTCAGATCTATCATTCAACTGTAACCCTTTTCATTTAGATATACTTCAGAGAGAAGCATTCATTCAAGCTCAGACATCTTGCCCCACACTCTTGATTTGCACAATGAATTTCTCCTCCTTATATAGGTTTACCCTTTTTTCAATACCATGAGCCAAAAACACTCAACCTCCGATGGTATTCCTAGACGGGATCAATTAGATAATCCAGCGCTCAATACAATGGGCCAATACCATGGTAATGCCCCTTGGTAGCATAATTTTAGAGCGCAAAAGGGCATACGCGACTTTGACCATTCGCTTCCGCGTGTATACGCAACTTCGCCTCATAAAAACTGCGTATATGCTAACCCTGAATGTATATGTGGGTTCTCTTCACAAAAGTAGCGTATACATTGTATGTATACGCGGGTTGCCTTCACAAAAGTAGCGTATACATTGTGACATATTATATTTATCATTTTTCTGGGACTTACTGGAATTCTTTTCTCTGCCATATCTGAACTGATCTGAAGATACATCATTCTTACATCTTTAGCACATAGGTTTCTTATCATAGGCAACTCATCGAGTAGATTTCCATCAAGAACAACTTCATCAAGTAGGTTGCCATCATCTTCATCAAGTGGGTTGCCATCAAGGACAATAGTCTGCATCATATTGCCAACAATCTCCCCCTTTGGACTTGATGGCAACCACGATCGTGTTTGATCACCACAACATATATATACATTAAACATAATGATATTCTCCCCTTATTCAAACACCATTTCACTCTCCCCCTTTGACATCAAGGGCAAAGGGCGGACCAAAACCAACACAAGGTTTTTCTCCTCATGTAGAAGGAAGCGTTCTGCAGATCTGATGTACACTGAAGTGACCAAGCTCCCCCTGAGCTCATGCTGAATCTTCAAACATATTTTTCAATGAAGTACATGACTCTATGACCTTCCTATCACCAAAGACTCAAATATCCAACCAAGTGGATTTGCACATTTTGACTCAGCTACCCAACCAAGTGGGTTTACATATTTTGACTCAACTACCCAACAAAGTGGGTTTACAAAATGAACAAGTCCTTACATGACTGAATATTACAATTTTACATCATAGGTCTCAACATGACCTTTTTCATCAAATTACAAATATGACTTTTCATGACCAATACCAGAAATACCTCAAGAGAGAGCATATGTCAGAACCATCATAATGCCAACAATGCATTATACTCAGCAAGGCTAGGGCTCCCCCTGAAAATGTGCATCCAAACATCCTTTCCATATGACCAAGGCTCCTCCTTAGCTTGTGCAACCTGAACACCTTCAACAGCAAGTCATCGGCAACAATCTCTGCATGATCTGTCCTTATCTCTGAATTATAAGACATTTATCTTAGCAACGAATACTATTCATCAAAAAGAAAACATGACTCATCCATAATCTTCAACATAAGAAACCATTTATCATTTCATTAGCATGATTATAACCAGAATAATGCTAATAGTACAATCATTAGCAGTCAGACTGATGCTCCCCCTGAACCTCTGCTCCTGATCTTCAGCTGTCATCCCAATTCTCTTATCATTAATGCATATGCAGCTGTGTCTGCTGGAACTCGCGTGTATACGCGACTTTTGTTCATAGAACCCGCGTATGGAAAGTGAAGCATAGAAATTTTCACATTCCTTCATCTCCCTCTGAACTTGTCCTTCTTGTACCTGTATTTTTCATATCAGATGCTCTGTCAAAAATACATATAACCAGAATAGTCAAATCAACCATGAGAATCATCATACATTTCTCCCCCTGTGATGATACATTACAAAACCCTATAATGTATCTCACATTACTCCTGCAGTCATTAAGAGAAGTAAGCTTTAGAAGCGGATGACTGCAGTAGGGTCAATATTCCCTACGTTTCTGACCGGTCCTTCTTCCTATTCCAGCGTTGCTTGAAATTTCTAATTGTGTGCTGAAAATTATCCAATTTCTCAGATCTGTTCATCCTACATTCTTTTTCCACATGTCCATACTTGTTACAAGCATAGCATCTTATATGACCAGAGAAGTAAGCATAAGGATCATAGTGTGTTTCTCTGTTCTTCCTTCTATTGCAATCAGCTGCTTTATGAACATAATTGTTGCATGAAAAACAATATCCCTTGAAGCAACCAGAGTACCTTTCTGAATAGAATCTGTTTGATTGTGACTGAAATGATCTTCTTCTGCAATTTGCTGCAACATGCCCATAATTATGACATTTAAAGCATTCAACATTAGTGAATGATTTTCTTTGAGTATTCATGATTTTTGGTTGACTTCTTGTTTCTTTCAACTCTTCAAGTTTTTTATTGACATTTTTTGAATCTTTAGCACTTCCTTGTGAACTAGATTCTCCTTTAACAGTTTCATGAAAACCAAGACCAAGTTTAATAGAGGGAGACCTTTGATTACTAAGAATATTGTCCAAAATCTTAGTACTATCTTGAAACCTCAAGAGTTTATCTTTTTCTTCTAATTTACCTTTGAGAATGTTTACCTCAACCTCCAATTTTTGGCATTGCTTCTTCATGCTTTCTTCTACCCTTTTTCCTTCTTCTACTTGATCATTTAATTTTAAAATTTCTTCCTTCAACCAATTTTCGTTTTCTTCACATGTTTGTAGCAGCCCTTCATTCTTCTTATTTGATTTTTCAAGATCTTCTTTGAGGGAGATGATTTCTGCTTCAAGAGCTTCCTTTTCAAACGATTGTAGAGGTTCCTCATTCTTCTTACTTGATGCTTCAAGATCTGTTTGCAGAAAGATGATTCCAGCTTCAAGTCCTTCATTCTTCTTGTTTGATTTTTCGAGATTTGCATTTAGATCGTCGATTTCTGCTTCTAGTCTTTTAATTCGATTGGATGCATAAACATGGAACCTTTGACATTTGTCTACCTATTCATTTAGTATTTTTATCTGTCCTTTCATTTGAGCGATGATCTCATTGTAGATAACTTCTTGCTTATTAGATGCTCTTTGTTGTTCTTCAACTTTATTCTTGAGAGCTTCTTCTAGATCCATAACTTTACTTTCACTATCTTCACTATTGCAATCACAACAAAGTGAATCACAAGAACAATTATCAATACCTATTTTATCCTTTTCATGTTCTGCTGCACATGTTTTCTAAGATATTTCCTTTTTAGTGGCCTTCTTCTTTTGCTTCTTTGCCATGAGCACTTTCATATCTTGGTCAGAATCTTCCTCATCTTCACTTGACGTATCATCTTCATTTGCATAATAACTCTTTCCCTTTGTATATTGTTTCTCTTTATCACAATTTTCTCTATAAGGACATTTAGCAGCATAATGACCAACTCTTCCACAACCAAAACATTTGAAGGGGAGCTTACCTTTGAATCTTCCAGTTCCGAGTTGGAGTTTTCTCACAAAATTTGCTTCTTCTTCTTCTGATATGTAATTTGCTTCCTTGACATATTTCTTTTCTTTTCCTTTTGCACATGTCTTAAAAGTAGCTTCTTTGATTTGAGAGGGACCTCCTTGTCTCATTTCATAAGCAGTCAGAATACCATGTAGTTGAACAATAGTAAGAGTTTGCAGATCTTGCCTTTCTTCAATAGCTGCTACTTTTGACTCAAATTTTGAAGTCAAAGATCTTAAGACTTTTTCAACCAGAGTAGTATCAGTTATGGTTTCACCCAAACTTCTCATACGATTCACAATATCATCCAGACGTAAAAAGAAACTGGAAATACTCTCATCACTATGCATCTTCAAATTTTCATATTCAATTCTGAGAGTTTGGAGTTTTGCACTTTTTACCTTTGTATCTCCTTCATAACTCAGAATGATTTTGTCCCATATTTCTTTCGCTGAATTTAGCTGCATCACTTTAGCAAATTCTGGTTCAGACATGCTTCCTAACAAGACATTGACTGCTTTGGCATTGATTTCATACTTCTTCCTTTCTGCTGCATCAGTAGGAATACTTGCCAGATACGGATACCCTTCTTCCACGATTGCCCACACTTCTGCACCAAGACTTTGTAAATATGCTTTTGTTCATACCTTCCAGAATATCAGATTACTTCCATTGAATAGAGGTGGCTTTATAGATAGTACTCCTTCATGACTTCCCATTGCGACGGATCTCCTTCAAGCGATCAAGCTTATGCAGAAGGACCTCCTTTGATACCAATTGTTGGGAAAAATACTGAGAGGGGGGGGGGGGGTGAATCAGTATTTAGGGCATACTCAATTCTTTTTACTTTTTCTTACTTCATAACCCATACGCTACTTTGTTGAAGCTAACTAGTGTATACACGAGGATATCCTTAATAAAACTCGCGTATACCCAGAGATCTTATTATGCCATTAATTCTTCACTTATATCATTCCATCATTCATTCATTAGATGTTCAATAAACTATAAACATGTGCAGTAAGAATAGAACAAATCATCATACATAAGCAACACACATGAACACCAGGATTTTAGGTGGAAACCCAAGTCGGGAGAAAACCACTGCTGCCGTTGTCTCAGCCTTCAATATTTTATTATAGAGAAAACATCTTACAACTTATGTCTTGGTGTATGCTCCTGCAGGCACGCGGTACCCACTGCGCTCGTTTACCGACCTCTCCCCAGAGGAGCTACAACCCCCTGCTCTCGTTTACCGACCTCTGGAAAGGCTCGGGCCTCTCAAGGCAGAGGATAGCCTCACGGAAGAGGCACCAATTTGCGGCCCGGACTGACTTTCAGCACCACCATGGACCACGTTTCATCAATTTTCACACTGGATCCAAAAGCATTCTTTAGAACACAACTTGCAGGCCACGTTTCATCATATTTTCAGACTGGACCCACTCCATACATTTGAGCTCAATCATACAACAAAACTGATACAGACAACTCAGAACTGTAAAATACAGATAGCAGTAACACAACAGAACAGATCAGACATTTCATACCCCATGCTTCAGCAAACCCTATTTTGAATACGCGCTTTCCTTTTACTGATACCACGTATACACGGGCTTCTGTTCACATAAACTTGCGTATACATCTATTCATACTTCAGGACAGATACGCGCTTTCGCTTTACCAAACCCGTGTATATACGTGCTTCCTCTGTTCCGAACTAGCGTATACATCTTCAGTCATTATAGAGCAGCATACTTCTTTAGATCAGATATTCAGTTCAGATTTAACCCTTTACTTCAGACAGATGTTCGCCTCATCTCAGATCTAAAAATTTCACAAGCAGATCTAGAAGATACAAATACATTTCAGATCTAGATTCCCTTCTTCATCATTTTCTTCATTGGTGCATCATACATTCAGATCTATCATTCAATTGTAACCCTTTTCATTCAGATATACTTCAGAGAGAAGCATTCATTCAAGCTCAAACATCTTGCCCCACACTCTTGATTTGCATAATGAATTTCTCCTCCTTATATAGGTTTACCCTTTTTTCAATACCATGAGCCAAAACCACTCAACCTCCGATGGTATTCCTGGACGGGATCAATTAGATAATCCAGCACTCAATACAATGGGCCAATACCATGGTAATGCCCCTTGGTATCATAATTTTAGAGCGCAAAAGGGCATACGCGACTTTGAGCATTCGCTTCCGCGTGTATACGCAACTTCGCCTCATAAAAACTGCGTATATGCTAACCCTGAATGTATACGTGGGTTCTCTTCACAAAAGTATCGTATACATTGTATGTATACGCGGGTTGCCTTCACAAAAGTAGCGTATACATTGTGACATATTATATTTATCATTTTTCTGGGACTTACTGGAATTCTTTTCTCTGCCATATCTGAACTGATTTGAAGATACATCATTCTTACATCTTTAGCACATAGGTTGCTTATCATAGGCAACTCATCGATTAGATTTCCATCAAGAACAACTTCATCAAGTAGGTTGCCATCATCTTCATCAAGTGGGTTGCCATCAAGGACAACAGTCTGCATCATATTGCCAACAATCTCCCCCTTTGGACTTGATGGCCATCCTGATCGTGTTTGATCACCATATGAGATATATACATTAAACATAATGATAAGCTTCTCCCCTTATTCAAACACCATGTCACTCTCCCCCTTTGACATCAAGGGAAAAGGGCAGATCAAAACCAACACAAGGTTTTTCTCCTCATGTAGAAGGAAGCGTTCTGCAGATCTGATGTACACTGAAGTGACCAAGCTCCCCCTGAGCTCATGCTGAATCTTCAAACATATTTTTCAATGAAGTACATGACTCTATGACCTTCCTATCACCAAAGACTCATACTTACATCAAAGATCCAACCAAGTGGATTTACATATGAGACTCAAGTACCCAACCAAGTGGGTTTACATATTTTGACTCAACTACCCAAAAAAGTGGGTTTACAAAATTAACAAGTCCTTACATGACTGAATATTACAATTTTACATCATAGGTCTCAACATGACCTTTTTCATAAAATTACAAATATGAATTTTCATGACCAATACCAGAAAGACCCCAAGAGAGATCATATGTCACAACCATCATAATGCCAACAATGCATTATACTCAGCAAGGCTAGGGCTCCCCCTGAAAATGTGCATCCAAACATCCTTTCTATATGACCAAGGCTCCTCCTTAGCTTGTGCAACTTGAACACCTTCAACAGCAAGTCATCGACAACAATATCTGCATGATCTGTCCTTATCTCTGAATTATAAGACATTTATCTTAGCAACGAATACTCTTCATCAAAAAGAAAACAGGACTCATCCATAATATTCAACATAAGAAACCATTTATCATTTCATTAGCATGAGTATAACCAGAATAATGCTAACAATACAATCATTAGTAGTCAGATTGATGCTCCCCCTGAACCTCTGCTCCTGGTCTTCAGCTGTCATCCCAATTCTCTTATCATTAATGCATACACGAATGTGTCCGTTGGAACTCGCGTGTATACGTGACTTTTGTTCATAGAACCCACGTATGGAAAGTAAAGCATAGAAATTTTCACATTCCTTCATCTCCCTCTGAACTTGTCCTTCCTGTACCTGTATTTTTTATATTAGATGCTCTGTCAGAAATACATATAACCAGAATAGTCAAATCAACCATGAGAATCATTATACATTGCTCCCCCTGTGATGATATATTAAAAAACCCTATAATGTATCTCACATTACTCCTGTAGTCATTAAGAGAAGTAAGCTTTAGAAGCGGATGACTGCAGTAGGGTCAATATTCCCTACGTTTCTGATCAGTCCTCCTTCCTATTCCAGCGTTGCTTGAAATTTCTAATTGTGTGCTGAAAATTATCCAATTTCTCAGATCTGTTCATCCTACATTCTTTTTCCACATGTCCATACTTGTTACAAGCATAACATCTTATATGACCAGAGAAGTAAGCATAGAATCTGATGTGTTCTATACATTCTTCCTTCTGTTACAGTGACTTCTTTATGACCATACTTGTTGCATGAAAAACAATATCCCTTGAAGGCTTGAGTACCTTTACCGGAATGAGATACGTTTTGTTGTGGTGAAATGATCTTCTTGTGTAATTTCTTTTAACATACCCTGGTATGACATTTAAAGCATTCATCGTTATTGAATGATTTCCTTTGAGTGTTCATGATTGTCGGTTGACTTCTTGTTTCTTTCAACTCTTCAGGTTTTGCATTGACATCCTTTGAATCTTTAGCACTTCCTTATGAACTAGATTCTCCTTTAATAGTTTCATGAAAACCAAGACCAAGTTTAATAGCAGGAGACCTTTGATTACTAAGAATATTGTTCAGAATCTTAGTACTATCTTGAAAACTCAAGAGTTTATCCTTTTCTTCTAATTTACCTGAACCTCCAACTTTTGGCATTGCTTCATCATGCTTTATTCAACCCTTTTTCCTTCTTCTACTTGATCATTCAATTTTAAAATTTCTTCCTTCAAGCAATTTTCTTGTTCTTCACATGTTTGTAGCAGTTCTTCATTCTTCTTATTTGATTTTTCCAGATCTTCTTTGAGGGAGATGATTTGCACTTCAAGAGCTTCCTTTTCAAATGATTGTAGAGGTTCCTCATTCTTCTTACTTGATGCTTCAAGATCTGCTTGCAGAGAGATGATTCCAGCTTCAAGTCCTTCATTCTTCTTGTTTTATTTTTCGAGATCTGTATTTAGATCGTTGATTTCTGCTTCTAGTCTTTTAATTCGATTGGATGCATAAGCATGGAACCTTTGATATTTGTCTACCTGTTCATTTAGTATTTCTACCTGTCCTTTCATTTGAGCGATCATCTCATTGTAGATAACTTCTTGCTTATTAGATGCTCTTTGTTGTTCTTCAACTTTATTCTTGAGAGCTTCTTCTAGATCCATAACATTCATTTCACTATCTTTACTATTACATGCACAAGAAGATGAATCACAAGAACAACAATCAGTACCTGTTTTATCTTCTTTATTTTCTGCCGCACATGTTTTCTGAGATGTCTCCTTTTGAGTAGCCTTCTTCTTTTGCTTCTTTGCCATGAGCGCCAGTAGATCTTGGTCAGAATCTTCTTCATCTTCACTTGACGTATCATCTTCATTTGCATAATAACTCTTTCCCTTTGCAGATTGTTTCTCTTTATCACGATATTCTCTATAAGGACATTTAGCAGCATAATGACCAACTCTTCCACAACCAAAACATTTGAAGGGGAGCTTACCTTTGAATCTTCCAGTTCCGAGTTGGAGTTTTCTCACAAAATTTGCTTCTTCTTCTTCTGGTATGTAATTTGCTTCCTTGACATCTTTATTTTCTTTTCCTTTTGCACATGTCTTAAAAGCAGCTTCTTTGATTTGAGAGGGACCTCCTTGTCTCATTTCAGAAGCAGTCAGAATACCATGTAGTTGAACAATAGTAAGAGTTTGCAGATCTTCCCTTTCTTCAATAGCTGCTACTTTTGACTCAAATTTTGAAGTCAAAGATCTTAAGACTTTTTCAATCAGACTAGTATCAGTTATAGTTTCACCCAAACTTCTCAAATGATTCAAAATATCATCCAGACGTAAAAGGGAACTGGAAATACTCTCATCACTATGCATCTTCAAATTTTCATACTCAATTGAGGATTTGGAGTTTTGCACTTTTTACCTTTGTATCTCCTTCATATCTCAAAACGATTTTGTCCCATATTTCTTTCGCTGAATTTAGCTGCATCACTTTAGAAAATTATAGTTCAGACATGCTTCCTAACAAGACATTGACTGCTTTGGCATTGATTTCATACTTCTTCCTTTCTGCTGCATCAGTAGGAATACTTGCCAGATATGGATACCCTTCTTCCACGATTGCCCACACTTCTGCACCAAGAATTTGTAAATATGCTTTTGTTCTTACCTTCCAGAATATCAGATTACTTCCATTGAATAGAGGTGGCTTTATAGACATTACTCCTTCATGACTTCCCATTGCGACGGATCTCCTTCAAGCGATCAAGCTTCTGCAGAAGGACCTCCTATGATACCAATTGTTAGGAAAAGTACTGAGAGGGGGGGGGGGTGAATCAGTATTTAGGGCATACTCAATTCTTTTTACTTTTTCTTACTTAAAAACCCATACGCTACTTTGCTGAAGCTAACTAGCGTATACACGAGGATATCCTTCATAAAACTCGCGTATACCCAGAGATCTTATTATGCCATTAATTCTTCACTTATATCATTCCATCATTCATTCATTAGATGTTCAATAAATTGTAAACATGTGCAGTAAGAACAGAACAAATCATCATACATAAGCAACACACATGAACACCAGGATTTTAGGTGGAAACCCAAGTCGGGAGAAAACCACTGCTGCCGTTGTCTCAGCCTTCAATATTTTATTATAGAGACTTATGTGCCGGTGCAGACTCCTACCAGCACGCAGACACCCACCTGCGCTCATTTACTAGCCTCTCCTGGAAGGGAGCTACGACCCCCTTCTCTCGTTTACCAGCCTCTCCTGGAAGGGAGCTCCGACCCCCTGATCTCGTTTACCAGCCTCACCTGGAAGGGAGCTACAACCCCCTGACTGAAGGCTACAACCCTCAGCACCACCATGGACCACGTTTCATCAATTTTCACACTGGATCCAAAAGCTTTCTTTAGAACACAAATTCCAGGCCACGTTTCATCATATTTTCAGACTGGACCCACTCCATACATTTGAGCTCAATCATACAACAAAACTGATACAGACAACTCAGAACTGTAAAATACAGATAGCAGTAACACAACATAACAGATCAGACATTTCATACCCCATGCTTCAGCAAACCCTATTTTGACTACGTGCTTTCCTTTTACTGATACCGCGTATACACGCGCTTCTGTTCACATAAACCTGCGTATACATCTATTCATACTTCAGGACAGATACACGCTTTCGCTTTACCAAACCCGCGTATATACGCGCTTCCTCTGTTCCGAACTAGCGTATACATCTTCAGTCATTATGGAGCAGCATACTTCTTCAGATCAGATATTCAGTTCAGATTTAACCCTTTACTTCAGACAGATGTTCGCCTCATCTCAGATCTAAACATTTCACAAGAAGATCTAGAAGATACAAATACATTTCAGATCTAGATTCCCTTCTTCATCATTTTCTTCATTGGTGCATCATACATTCAGATCTATCATTCAACTGTAACCCTTTTCATTCAGATATACTTCAGAGAGAAGCATTCATTCGAAATAGGACATCTTGCCCCACTCTGATTTGCCTGATGAATTTCTCCTCATATATGGGTTTACCACTTTTTCAATACCATGAGCCAAAACCACACAACTTTCGATGGTATTCCTGGACGGGATCAAATAGATAATCCAACACTCAATACAATGGGTCAATACCATGGTAATGCCCCTAGGTATCATAGTTTTTAGAGCGCAAAAGGCATACGCGACTTTGAGCGTGCGTATTCGCATGTATACACAACTTTACCTCATAAAAACTGTGTATATGCTAACCCTGAATGTATACGCGGGTTCCCTTCACAAAAGTAGAGTATATACGCGGGTTTCCTTCACAAAAGTAGCGTATACATTGTGACATATTATATTTATCATTTTTCTGGCACTTACTGGAATTCTTTTCTCTGTCACATCTGAACTGATCTGTAGATACATCATTCTTACATCTTTGACACATAGGTTGCTTATCATAGGCAACTCATCAAGCAGGCTTCCATCAAGAACATATTCATCAAGTAGGTTGCCATCAAGGACAACACATTGCATCATATAGCCAACAATCTCCCCCTTTGGACTTGATGGCAACCACGATGGTGTTTGATCACCACAGGAGATGGATGATATTCTTCCCTTATTCAAACACCATGTTGATGGACATATGATGCAGAGTGTTGTCCTTGATGGCAACCCACTGAATGAAGATGAAGACATGAGATTGTTGGCATGTGTTGTCCTTGATGGCAATACACCTGATGAAGTTATTCTTGACTTGATAGACTTGGTAAATGATGTAAATCTGATGTGATATGATGTTTGTTGACAATATGATGTAGAGAGTTGTTCTTGAATGGCAACCCACCTGATGAAGATGATGGCAACTTACTTGATGAAGTTGTGCTTGATAGAATATGTTCTTGATGAAGTAAATCTGATGTATCTACAGTGAGTACAGAAGGCAATGAAGAAAGGAATTCAGCATGTGATAGATCTATGATAAAAAGAGTATGTCTCAAGGCATACGTGGATTTGTCTAGGGGAAGTCGCATATGCACGCGGGAAACAACGTTCCAAGTCGCGTATGGGAAAAAGCGCTCATAAAGTACAAAACCAGGGGTAACCACCATGGTATTGACCCATTGTATTGAGTAATGATTCGTCTATGTGACCCCGTCCAGGAATACCATCGGAAGTAATATTGTTTTGGCTCATGGTATT